>JAULBW010001251.1:0-28270 GCA_032358265.1 Vaucheria bursata | reverse complement strand
CCCCTGAAAGAATCGTATGTAACAAATATAGTTAAACATAATTGTATGACACGGCGAAACATATTAGGTCCTAACACAGTGCTGCTAAAATTCAGCATGAATTCAGCTCTTCCACAATCTACTCTTGATATCTTTTTAAATGTACTAGAAAATATTTTTGATGGTGCTTTGTAGTTTATGTTTAAAACTGCAGAAGTCAACTTTAATGAATCTTACTTGATGGTTTTTTAATTTGAAGGCTTATTTCAATATTTCATACTTAGTTGCAACTTTGCCATTGCATAGCTACCCATGCAGTTGCATACCTTTTTGCATCCAAGATTTATTGTATTTTAAGGAGCATTTTTTATCTTAACTTATTTCCTGGCAATATTTTACAAGTTTTTTTTCCTTTGTTTCTGGAATCTGGCTGGTGGCATGGATACTCATTTATGTATTAATGTAGTTAGAACCCATTCCTCAACTAGATTCAAGTATGTTTCATTAAATAATGCTATTTGCACAGTGTATTACTGTTGTGACACGTGGTAAGATAGGTAAACAATGCAAGAAAGTGATGGTTTAAATGTATATTAATTTCTCGACCTACGTTGTAAGAAGTGACTGCACTTCTCCCACACAACATTACTTAATTCAGAAACATTACGTGACTAGACACTTTTAAGAATATGGCTTGGCATAAACAAAGAATATTCCAAAGAGGAGTATCGGCAGTTATAGGTAGAAAAGGATTTAGTTCATGATTCAAGTCAATTCCTAACAGTTACTCTGTTAGTTCTGTAACTTTAGCTGCACGTAACTAGTTCTTACTGTATTTCATGTGACAAAGTAAAAAATGGCACACTGAACTTGGTTATAAGCTGTGTAAATTATCAATGCATTATGTTCACTCATGCCTGATATCATTATATTCATGAATGCATTTTAAACAAGTCAATAATAAATCAACTCATGTTCACAAATTGCCAAGTTAAAGCAAAAACACATCAAATGCAGTCATTAATTGCTTCTTTTGCCCACGATTTTCCATTGCTACAAACTACCACATATTAAATTCTACTACTGAGAATTATTCTAGAAATATATTCTTTTGCTCAGATCTTTAGTTCATGAGATAGAGTGCCATTTTTTTGGTATGGTTAGTAGAGACCAAAATATAATAAACATAAAATGAAAAATTAACTAATAAATATACGTATATCCGGAATTCAGCTAATAAAATCTAAATCGATTCAAAATAACTGAAAAAAAGCTTATTTTTCAAACCATTAACTTTTGTTATACCGTTAATTAACAAATGGTCCTGCATTACCGGTGCCAAGATTTATATTCATGCACATCATAGCATGCCTTTACGGATCTTTGAATTTCACAAGAATGAACTGTTATCAACCACGATCGATAATTTGATTATGACAAGTTCACTCTTGACAGCAATTTTTCTATCTTAAATCTATGCAAATTAGAATCTAAAAGGTGAAAAAAATACGATTTCCTAGTTTACTGGTGGTGTTATTTCATCTGTTTCACAGGAAGGGGGGCATCTTTGGGTATAAATTTCAGACTAGCTGCATTCATGCAGTATCTCAGACCAGTTGGTTTGGGACCATCAGGAAACACATGCCCTAGATGTGTGCCGCTCTTCCTATCCAGCACTTCCACACGTCTAAGCATTTTCGGCATACCCGAATCTTTCGGATCAATCCGTTCGATCACATGATCTGAATCAATAACCTGTACATAAATGACAAACTACTCATAATAGTGAACTTTGGATATAACGAACATGTCGGGATTACCAAATTAACTTTATATCCAAAATTCAGTATGTTCGGAAACCGTAAGCTGAACTTGGCACGAGCTGACATTTTGTTTGCTGTAAATGAACATTTCTGAAATTGAATTTTTTAATCCAAAGTAACAGTTTACCATTTGCATTTATGAGTTTTGATGCGTTCCATAAAATCTACAACACATAAAATAATAGGGAAAAAGCCATTGACACCGATAACTAGTATATATTACATATATAGAAAAGTGCTTTCTATTTAACAAACAAATCAACTTAAAGATATATCATAAAGGGGGGGGCAAATAGCTGAGATCAATGAAAAAATGGAGTCTACAGTTAACAGGGATGCTGATGATGAGGCGGTATAAAATTGTTCTTTATTTTAACAGTTACTCTAAGAGAAGCTTCAAGTAGTAGTTGTCACTACACAAGACACAATCAACAGCAGGGGTGCATGTTAGATGCGAGTAATGCTAGACACCAATAAATTAAAAAAATTTAATATAAAACTTCATAACTCATTAGGATAATGTGGATTTATTACATATTTTATTCGAATGCTATGTTCTTTAGTAGCTCAACACTATGATAGCAATAAAAACAAAAGTAGAATCATCAAAATTCATAAGTTTTTACCATCAGCACTTTAGTCGGTATAATATTTTTAAATTATTTGAACTATCTGCAATCTTTACAAGAATCCCACAGCAGGAAGACAGACAAGCAAATTAGTATATTTGATAAAAAAATTGAAGCATTAAATTTAAGGTAAATTGTATATTATACCAAAAGGAAAAATTCTTTCGTTCCTTATAACTTTAAAGGCTTTACTACCCTTTAAGCATAGTATACATGCCTATGAATTTATACATTCAAATGTATATTACTGATATGGGACTGCAAAAATATTTATCAGTTGCAATTCTCCAGAAATTATTCTGGTAATTATCCTTTCAACAAATATGAATTCGTTATAAACTGGAAAGTCATCAAAGTATGTATTTGCCCTTTCGAATTAGATCACTAATAACTGTTCATAGTTTTTAGATCCTTAGTTTATCAAAAATCCTTTATATTAGGTGGCATATTTATTGCTCTTCTCAAAATCCTTCTTTTGAAATAACGCATTAATAGCACCTTTTTAGGCCCTATACTAGTATCCAAATACAACCCTTATTCTGGGCACTATTTGAATCCAACCCTTAGTAATATGGATATAATTCGAACAAAAACCTATTCGCTTCTGGGAATTATGTTCCAATATTGCAGTATAGCTGTACAATTGATATTCTGTATTGCAGTAAAATTGAGATATGATGATTATGCATCTAGACGACTAAATAAATTTGTTAGCTTCAAATTTCACTTTATCTAAAAACTGAAGCTGAGCTTATAGTACAAAGTAATGGTTATCATTAGCAAAAAAATTTTTACAGCCGATTCGTTACTCAAAGTTTGCTGCACTTGAATAATATATTCGAATGTAGTACCTTATAGAAGCTTGGCCATCCAGTCCCCGAGTCATATTTAGCACTAGAAGAAAACAAAGGTACTCCCGATACAGCACTAACCCAAGTTCCCTCCTCTTTTGTATCTTGTGGGTATCCGTTGACAGTTCGACCTGTACCCGAAAATTCAGTTCCGGCTTGAAGTAAAACCCTTTTCTGCAGCTCTGTAAAAGTACATAATGATAACTTCAAATCAAAATTTGAATTACTTTTACTGATTTCTGATTGCTGCTTATCGACTATACTAGTCTAAAAGCAATGATTATTTTTAGAAGTAGTGAATTTTTTCAGCCATTTTGTTTCTCGGGTAAGATTTCTAGTCAATGATTATCATGTTGATTAAAAGTTGGCAAACTGTGAGTTTTTACACTTATATTCGATAATGCAATAATTCCAAACAGATAGGAAGCTTGAAAAGTAAATAGAGTAGTCACAGTTTGCACCAAATTTCATATTTTGGATATGTGAAGGTTGGCTACCAAATAGCCCTAAATCGCCACTAATACTAAAAAATACTGAGTAATTTTGATTATAATTTTTTGCAGCTGAGAATATAAAATTTTCTAAGAAAAAAAGAGCTAAAACATTTTAAATATTAATCTTAGCATGATGTTTTGTTGCATTTAGTGAAGATTTTTTCGTGGAATTTGGTCACCTTTTCAAAATATCTCAACTATTCATATTATTCCAATCAAAACTCAGCTCCATGATAATTTCGTATTTGTGGCGTTTTTCATGTGATTTGTTGCACTATAGCACTGTCATGTGCTGTGCTAACCTGTGAAATCCTTTGTAACACTCTGTATTTCCTCATTTGTCATCGGCGTTAGGTCATAGCCACTCTTGCTCATGACTTCATCAGGTGTGGCATCCACAGAAATGGTGGAAGCGGAAAATAATGACACGGCTATTGCCCCTGTTGCTAATTTTATGAAATTCCTTCGCAAGCAGGATGACGCGGCACCGGAAGTGCTCATTCGAATTCCAGATACCAAACCAACTCTACTGAGAGTAAGACATGTCAAGAACCTGAAGGCAGTCGGATTTCGCATATCTTTTGATGTTATATTATTCAAGTTTCTTTCTTAAGATAAGTTTTTCAACTAATTTGCTTTGTATTTGCGTGTTATGTAACAAATGCATTACGTCATATTAGTCAAATATTTTATTGCACATAACCTGGCTTTTTTAAATTTCCCCAATATAAAAATGAAGGTATGAAAGGACAGTTATTTCATTGGTTTACAAATCCTCTTTATTATTTGGTTGTGTGACGGGTGTGGTAAATTGGGTATGGATGTCTATTCTCTGTCAGGAAGCCCATTGGAAGTATGAATTACATCTTCCTAGTATATCTGTTTAGACATGTCATACTTTTGCTGTTTCTATGGCAAGATAGATGCTAAGTGAATGATAGATGGTGCAGCTTTAAATTGGTGAAACTAAGTTAAGATGCATACGCTGTACTCGGTAATATATTTTGAATGGAAGCCCCGAGGCATGGAAAAGTCATAAAAAATTATTTCTTTCATACAAATATGTATATTATAATACAAATTATCATTTACCACAGAATAGTAGGCATCAAAAGCCTAGGATCCACATTCATAAAATCCCCCCATACAGTTTTTTGATCAGATCTTACGAAATATTGTCGCTGCTTGAGAAAATTCAGAGTACATTATACATATACCCCAGCTAACAAAGCCAAACATTAAATTGAGTAGAAGATTGATTGATAGCATTAAAAGACTGTGCCATCTACTCTGTTCAAAAATGCCATGTTTGAGTGGATTCATTCAAATTGATTTTGGGGATTGTAAATAAAAAGGCATTTTAGAAGATTCGAACTCCCGAATAGAAATTTTTTAAGCTTGAAAATTGGCAGTCAGAGAATTCACTCTTAATTATAGAATCTGAAACTTTGCGACTCAACACTTGCTGAGAAGACCTAAAATTGATAATGTCGTGGACGAGGATAGGTTTTGGTGCTGCAAAATGTACAGGAAGTGTTGAAAATCGTGAAGCTCTACGTCTGGCCATTGCTGGTGGAATAAATATTGTTGACACGGGGACTAACTTTAAAGATGGCGCAAGCGAAAGCATGATCGGCCAGGAGTTGCGTAAAAACGAGAGAAAATTCGAAGTCGTTAGCAAGTTTGGATATTGGAAAGAATCACTAGATGTAGGTGCACATAAGAAAAAAGAACCTCCTGAACTAATAAGCGTTGTACCTGGTGTTAAGTATTCGCTGCATCCTAACTTCATGGAATCTGAACTCCGCGAAACATCTAGAAGACTGATGCAGCCACCATCGATATACATGGTTCATAATCCTGAAACTTACGTCAGTTGCCTCATTACTCGAGCCCAGAAGCAAAGGGGAAAGGAAGCTAAACAGGAAGATCCTGATCCCGTCCTACTACGAGATGCACGGTAATAACATTTCTTTTCCAACTAATGATGAATTTATTTATAGTGTGTTGTTCTCCCCACTTATTGGGTTTTCTTGATAGAGTTTTATCCAGACCAATTAGAAACAAAAAAAATAAGTGAACCGAAATTATCATTATTCACATTATTTCGTGTAAGCTGTTATTGACATATGTTTTACTGAATTTTCACTAAAAAGTATGGCATTATAAATGTTAGAGTGCTACATGCTTTATGCATTGTTTGAAATTAATATGAACTGCCATAGAATATTTACTTCCTGATTTCATCCTGTTACAAACGTAATATTTTTGGCATTTAAAATCTTTATAAAGAAAATGTGGTAAAATTTTCATATAGAACATCAAGTTGAAAGATTAAATTTCAGAGTAGTTTTTGAAAGGTTACAAAAAATTCTCAAATTATTTAAATAAACTCAGTGTAATCTAAAAAGTCGCGAATGTATATTTTTATCTATTCAAATCAACTTTCATATGAATTGGCATTTCAATAAAACTGAACTCATTCTGAATTGAAATGCTAAGAATCTGAAAATCTAAAATGAAGATGCAAATTTTTTTGATTTGATTAGTATAAACTTGGCTAATTTTGGTCGTTTTGAAACAATTTGTAATCAAATTCAAAAAAGAATTTTTTTTTGCCTGCATAAGGAACGGTCATGTAATAATCTATTTAAATTTTTGAAGGCTTTGAATCTGTTAATCCATTGAACTATCACGTTTCACTTAGAAATGGTTCGTGATACCTGTTATTGACAGTTCATATTTTACCAATAGGGATATATGATAACATTGATGGTACACCAGTGTACCATTTGTACACTGGACTTGAATAAGTCCTCTGTTCAAACTGAAATTTATTGGATTTACTGTTGATCATGGTATTATTCAATTACGATAAGTATCAATTTACCTGTCTAAAATCATCAAGTAAATGTCTCGAGTAGAGGTAGCAGATTATCTTGGATTACAATGACAGGAGCTTTGATTCATACAGTTGGACATTACTCTGCAACCAATATTACCCACTCACATGGACCTAATTTCAATATCCTTAAACTCTTTCAATTGCAGTAATTGAATCAAAATAATCTGTTCTCGTTCTATGAATCTTACTAGTTGTAGTGGTTAGTAATTGAATCTTGTCGGTTGCGCATTTATTAAAAGATTTGTTTATGTTTTATGGATACAACTTTGTACTGTCAATATTTTCATGTAGTGCCGACAGTTCAATCACAGTCGAATCATAGTTCATAAGGTTTAATAGGTAGCTGTTTGCTTACAGGCATTAGTAAATTGTAAGTTATCAAATAAAAAATGGCAATTGTATACGTAGGGAACAGACATATGAACATCTTGAAAAACTTTTTGAGTCTTTAGAAGATTGCTTTGCTAATGGATGGATTGGCGGTTATGGGGTCAGTTCACATGGAATATCTTTACCTGAATCAGAGCCACTGTACATGGACTGGAAGGTAGAGTTTCTATGGCTAGCTGTTATTTAGCCCTAGCTAGCTGTATTTTAGTCCTTGCTAGCTATTTTCAGATTGTAGCTAAAAATTGCTAGCCGTAATTAGAGTATATAATAAACCTTCAAGAACCATTTCAAGGTATATTCTATAGATATCAATTCAATATTTCACTGTTCAAGAAACTGATGGTTTGCCTAACTTAAGCTAGTGGGAATCGTGTATTATTGAACAACCAGAACGACTAGATTTTAATTTCCTTTACTACTCATCCGAATTGGACTTTATCTTCCAGGGCATGAATTTCAAAAAATAATATCGTAAAAAAGTTTGAAAAGTAAAAATATTTGAAAAATAAAAAAACTCAAAGAAATTGAACTAACCACATTTAATTAACTCTAGAAGTACACCGGTGTATTATCAATATCTTCATTTCCATAGACATTGCCTTTGACTTTTCGAAAGACCTCACAGTAATTATAAATACTTCATCCACTAAGTTCAATTCTAGTGTAAAATTGATAAGATACGAAAAAATGTAATTATCATCAATTTTGTTGGAACAGAAATCATATTTACATTGTATAAATGAGTGAATGGAATTAATCACTTATGGAGGTATATTCTATATCGAATCTCTTTTAGCTTCTTTTGGAACTTTAAGTTTAGTCATTTGCCTGAAGGGTCTCTTTTGAACCAAAAATTCTTTTTAACTAATTTCACAGCGGTAAGGGTAGAAAAATATAGTAAGGTTTAAAACTGAATCTGAATAATCAAATACTTTCATATTTGAGTCACTGTCATGTGTAACAAGTTGAAGTCCTATGGATTTGATATCTGATAAAATTTAGTGAAAAAACTCTTTGTAATTGCATTATTGGAATAATATAACACTGAACAATAAATAAAATGTTCAAAGTGAATATTTGCTATTTATATTGGAATCTGGAGAAGATTCATGCGACAAGATAATCCTAACCAAATAATCTACTTATGCTATTTTCAGGAAATTCTATTGGCTGCGAGAAGGGGGGCAAATAGGTATCGCACCGAAATGTCAAGTCCCCAGAAAGGGGGTAATTTTCAAAATGGGGGGTTTAAAGCTTTTCAATTTCCTGGTAATATGGCTGAGTTAGAGGGTATTAAAAGAGCAGTTTATATGAAAGGTTAGTCTAGTTTCTTATTAGTCGATGAGAACTAACGTACTATGACTAGATTTCTTGCTGTCGTTCTCTCGTCCTAAATGGCTAGTACATCTCATAAAAATATTAATTTATCAACTCAATCCATAGTTCTTCTCGACTTTGTTAAGATAGTATGTGGTAGTGCACAGATGCTATAGAGAGACAGAGTTAGGACACAGTAGTATAAAGGCAATGCTTAGACAAAGAATGACAGATTGATATTAATGGTTTACGGAGCACAATTTTATGTCAACATGAATAAATTTCTAGAAGGTTATTTAATGTACATTTAAAAATTTTACTGATATTCTAGATCTTATACTATACTAGTCTACATCAATGTAAACTAACATATATTAAATATAGTTTGTGATAACTTCATAGAATTAGGCGGATAACATAATTTAAAGAAACTTGAATGATGGTACATCAAACTTTCTTTAGTTATTCTGGAATAGCACCTTTCAATAAAAAATCATCATATGCTGAAAGGTCATCATCCATCTCATTAATGACATATTTATTGTTCTTAAGATTCGTCTTTTTTAGAGACCTATTCTGCACATCGCCATCTGTGATATCAAAGAAAAATATCTTTCATGAAACATAGAAATACCACTGAATCATTAACCTATTAGAGAAGGCCATATCAAAACAAATTGAATTGTAACGCTTTTATTGGATAACTCATAAACTTAGCCTGCACATTTACAGATTTAATGCCTTTGTGAGAAGTTTTGAGGCGTATATGAAATGACATTAAGATGAAAAAATATTTCATTTAAAGCAAAAAAGGCAGAATTTAAAATTTTTTAATGATTTGGAAAGGTTCCCATTTTTGTACATAACAGTAACTCAAATGTAAAAGTGTTGGAATATAATATTCACTTGTTTCGATCTATGAACTATATAATGATTTGTATACATGAGATCTGTATTGAAGAACTGTATTATCTGATTAGTACTATATGAATCAAATGAAACAATGACTTGCTGGATAATGATGACCTGCCATATAACGATGACTCGCCTCTATAGACTTTATATTACTTCTCACACTTTAATAAATCTCGCTCTATCTTTTTTTCTCTCTCTTTTGTAGTTGTCTCTAATTTGTTGCGTGCTTAGTTATATGGCTCTGAGCGCATCAAATTCTTATCTCACTCATTAATTCGGAAGTTAGACTTATCTTCCTAGTTCGTAGTACACTTCAAATTAAATGCTAACAATAATATGATTCAATGATACGATTAAATGATATGATTAATAGAAATTTATTTCAATTTTATTTATTTAGAAAATTTGAACTTGAATAAAAAGCTTTTTTGCGATTGCGTTATTGGCACGTTGAATGACTTACTTAGGGAGGTATATTCTATGTTGACATACTTCTTGTTAGTATTCGATTCAAAGTATGCTACGAACTAGGAAGCTAAGTCTAACTTCCGAATTACTGAGTAAAATGAGAATTTGTTGTGCTCAGATCCATATAACTAAGCACGTAAGAAATCAGAGACAACTATAGAACAAAGAGATTTATTAAAGTGTGAAATGAAAAAATAAAACTTATGAAGGAGAGTCATCATTATATGGCAAGTCACAAGTGTACATCGATTCATTGCTCCATTTGAATATAGTACTACTCAAATCATACAATTCTTCAATACAGATCTCACGTATATATATCATTGTATAGTTCATAAATTGAAACTAGTAAATATTACATTCCAACAATTACCAATGGTGAATTCATTTATTCGAGAAATACTGAAACTTATTATTTAGGCCATTGCCAGAAAAATGTATAGAACGGTAGATATTGGGTGCAATGATGCGAGCTTTAATTACTGATATTTTCAAGTTTTATGAGCTTCTGTGTAATTCATCAATATTTGTTACTTTTTTATGTATTTTTAGAAAAAAATTCTTAAAAAATATATGCATAAATAGCTTTATATTATATGCGATTTTATTTGCATTCAGGGGAGGGTGTAGAAAAAATATTACTGACGAGACCGTTAAGTGTGATGATAAATGACCAAAGTACTCAAAAAATTTCAGCTTTGGATTATAATAGAATACCGCCTCCAGATTACATGGAAGTATGTAGGTAAGGTTAGTGGGTAAAATAATAGGACTGCCTATATTAGTATAAATGCTTGCATCCTAATTTAACTCAAAAGGTTTTATGCCTTAAAACTCATATCAATACCTAAGTTGGCTAAATCAGTTAGTTCAAAGCTGTGCCTAATTTAACTCAAATCTGTACCCAAATTTACGTAATTTGTTTGTACAAATCTGTGCTTAAATGAAATCAAGTGTATTCTAATCTAGCTTAAGCCTATATCTAAATTAGTTTAAATCTTTGCTTTATTGAATTCAAATTTATGGCATTTTGTTAAATGATTCAGGGATGTTATATCTTACTTTTCTTTTACTCCGCCAACGGATCGTGATCCGACGGATGAGGAAATCGAAACAATTCAGGTAAAGTTTTTTACAAAGAAAATAACTGATTTTTGTTAACTTTTCATCAGTAATCTGTTTAAATTTCTAAACTTTTTGTATACAAAAGTGCTGTTGTTCTTAATTTTATACTTGACAATTTATATAAATAAATAACAATTACATAAATATTTACTATTTGATTCTTTGGTGAAATGTGTAGTATCTGTTTCAAAATTATTTGATAGTTTAGTAAATGAATATTTCACCTTTATGATAATAGGGTACCAAAGGACAATGAAAGGTCAAAAATGACTTTTCATAATAATTTTATTTATGATAATAAAATTCATACTCGGAACTGTTAAGAGTAATATTTAATTATATACTGAGACAGCAGAGAGAGAAGGTAGGAAAGACAGAATGATACTATAGATTAAAATGGACAATTATACTGCAACGTAGAATTGTTCTCGAAAACTATTCTGTAACTGCTTATTCAATTCAGACTAGTATACTAGATAGTATGCTATTCAAATTTGCATCAACATAAACTAATACACAACTGAACATGGCTAGCAATATCTCAACAAGGACAATTTGCGAAAGGTTCAGAATAATTTATGAAAGTTTTTGTAGTTATAAGTTCATTGGGAATATTTGCTTAAGATCAGGTCAACAGAGTATTTTATAAATAGTAATAATTTTTTTTAAATATACAAATTAACAGCTATTTATAATCCAAATTTTATTGATAATATTTTGTTTAAGAACCGAAGAGAGAAATTCTAATAAAGGAGTTAAAACTTTGGACACAAAGTTTGATCCTCTTGAGGCCGAAAAAGGCAAAACAACAAAAAGTATTGGTGTAATTGACGAAATGGCTATGTAAGTGGTGGAAATTTCTCAGTTTTTGGAAGAAAAGGTGCAGCTGATTTTTTGCTGAAATATCACAACTTTGTGTCTTAAAAAATATACGTGCATACGTATAGCAATTAAATTCAAATTTGTAGTATTATTTGTTTAAAATATATCCCACAAGTATTATACTACTTTTTATTGAAATTGATAGTTTTTTGCTATCTCTTATCATTTTCATTTTTTATGTGCAATTAATATTTGAATTTATGATATGATACATAGTATTTTTTGTTGGAAATTTATAGTAATTTATGGTTAAAATATATTGCTGATTGCTAAATTCTATCGTATTTTGCCGAAAATTGTTGGCATTTTGAGGTCTTTCCTCATAATCATTTCATAAGCACAACGAAAATTTCAATTTTTTTCTCAAATTTACAATATCTTCTTTTAAGTTGTATTTCTTGTTGAATTTTATAGTACTTTGCTATGTATGAATTTTTGATAAAAATTTCAATTTGAAATTTATGACATAATTTCTTAGGCGCTATTTTTTGTAAAATTCTATATTATTTTGCTCTTATAGGCATGAGTAAATTCAATTCTGAATTTTCATTCGAATTCATGACATTTCATGTTGAAATATTGATGCATTTTTATGCGTGTAGGGGTGTCAGTTTGTGCAACAGCTTATTCAAGATATGAATATGCAGCTTGGGAGTTTCAAGACTTATGAACATATGCAACAGGTAAGATATCGTACATATAATGTTCCGAGTTTTAAGCAAAAAACTATAAATTGTTAACAAAATTCTATACATTTGAAACAAGCATCGTAATATTACTTTGAACACAGGGTATCTATCTGAACCACCGAATCAGTTTGTTCTATCCAAGTTTCATTAGTTAAAGGTAATGCAAGACTTTGACTTTGGATGGAGGATATTAAAACGCGATGAAAAGACAAACATATACTTTGGTAACTTTTTAACTCATAATTAGTTAATTTTTGTTGAAAGGTCATATTTTAGAATAATTTCTAGAAGATTTAAGAAAACTTTGGTAAGCTCTATTTAATTTTTACTTGAAAAGTTTTTATGAGATGCATAAATTTTTTTGAATGTTTCGTTATCAACTTGAGCTATGCACAAGAATCTTTTGGGAAACTCAAAAAAATCAAAATGCAACTACTCTCGGAACAATTTTTCAAATACTATATATATTCGGAGTTCTTCAAGGTACAACTTCAAGTTGAATCATATTCATACATTTTCTACTTACTGTGATCAATATTGCTCTAGGACTCTTTCTATCATTTGCACATCTTGGTGTTGAATTATAGTTAGGGCATCAGTATTACTGATATGAGAAATGAATGCAGAAAACAGAAGTGTAATATCACGTTGCTGAAAATTCATCATATTCGATCTGCTTCAACTTGTGACTTATATACGACTGGATGTATCCATACAGATTTCACTATTCAATAACAGTTTGTACTAGTATTCTACAATATACTAGACTATGCAGTTTCGATATAGACTAATAAATATAAAATTAGGCATTACTAGAGGAATATTTAGAATTTAGAAGAGCTTCTAACATTCGCTGGTTCAAAATGAAAAAATGTATTCTGGAGTATAGTATCTTTGTAATATAGTTAACAGGTTATTACAGTATCAATTAATTTTTTGCCTTTTTTTAGGAACTAGCGCATAAAATTATTCCAATGATCGACTCAAAGTTTGATGAGATTGATGAAGCAAGCGTAACTCATCTTCAAAAATTTTTTGATTGTTACGGAGAGATGGTCAGTTGTATTTTTAAAAGTTTAAACTTTATCAGTTTCATACAGGGTATCAACTTCTGTGTACTGGAATAATCATATTTTGTATGACTCGTGACCTGTCTATGAGCTGTTAAGCTGAACGACTAGCTAATTTCTGGTCATTTATAACCATTAAAATTGCATTTATGTATATATGCACTTTGAATTCTATGGGAGTACGTATGCATATATATTTGTGTACTACAAAATTTTGGAGGATATATTCATCAATACATGCAGACACATATCTATTCATCAATAAACACTATAAAATTTCATATTCAAATATTGCATTACTGAATATATGCGTGTTCATTTATATGAATTTCGTAGATTTCTTGATTCAAATCTGTAAATAGATGAAAAGTAATACTGTTGCATAAATATTTTCATATTCATTGATATATTTTGTAAGTGAATGCATACATACATACGTTTAGTCATATGCTTATGAAAATATTTAGGCATCTTTTCTAACACACATATATGTAAGTGCCTCTAATGAGTTATTTTAATTGATTTCATGGTAAAGGTAAAGTATAACTGCGTTGAGCGGATACGGGAGTTTATTACCGCTGCACATGCAGACAAAACAATTGACCTCGGACTTGACAACTCGTGGGTAGACTTCTCTCTCAAATTCTTGCAGAATCAAAAGTACGTTGATACAGTGTTAGTTGGCATGCATAAACCTTCATATGTTGCTTCTGCATTAGCAGCTATGAGAAATGATTTTGGTAAGATAACTCATAAATAATGACGAATTAAATCTATTAGTACACAGCGTATGACTCATAATTTGTACAAGAACTGTTTATGAACTATAATACTAAACTGTAAGATTTGTACTTTAATATTCACCATTTAATACTTCTATCAGAATACGCTAATTACGACACATGATTTGTTCAAGAACTGTTTCTGAACTGTTAGACTCGGCTGTTGTAGTTTTTTGTCTCTCTCCTCTTTCTGTATTACTGGTATGCATATGTTTAACTTCTATATATAATGAATTTGTGGAACATATTCGTTGTATCCAAAAAGCTGAACTTAACACAAATTTATTATGACTTTTATTTTGTTTATTACTAAAGAATGTGAATTCAATAAGAGCGGATTCTTTAAATTCGTAGTACACTTATTTTGAATTTGTTACTGCTCCATAAAATGCTGCATTAATCAGTATCGTAGCTTTTTTGAAGAATTGGCATCGTACCTTGTTCATATCCGATTGTAATCGAATGATTGATGTCTACGCTGTCCCGAAAATGTACACCAAAAGCATATTTTTTTGAAAAAATTTGACGTAGCCTTTCGTGCTGGACAATATTCCAGGGTTAAGGTAAAAATGCTCGGTGCTGATTTTTTTCCAGCAAAGATTCATTTAATTTCATTGAATTAAACAGGTAAACATGATAATATTTAATAAATTACTGTTCGCAAAAAAGTGAAGTGTGCCAGCATGCTCAAAAATAGTAGAAAAGGCAGAAAAAGAAGCCTCGCAATGCTAACTAAAGATAATGCTCCGTGGAATATCGGAAATGAACTGTGGGCTGAAATATAATTTAAAGAAGCAGGGTACTGTAGAAATTTTGACAGAGATTATATCTCACATGAATTCATAGCAAAAATAAAAATATGTAAATACTCAGTATGTCTCAGGTCAAACTAGGTATGGACATATGAATATTCATGTGGCTTTTCATATCATAATGAACTAATTTGTAGCGAGATAAAATATCAGAACAAAAAAACTGCTGAGAATAATTAGTGATGACACCTCTGTTGAATTTGCACTCGATTTTGTGCTGTTTTTGTAATTTAATCTTGATCAGAAATTTCTTTTCAGTGTCAATGATAAAAATGTTTTATTTTCATTGAATGCGTTAAAATGTGAATGAGTTGGAAAGGTATCTAATGGTTGTACTTACATGCAAACAAGCAGTACATGAATGTGTATAGAACAGCTCAAATCCTTCATCATATTTATTTCGTTCCATATAGAGGTTCAAAATCAAATTTTTTAATTCCCTATATGATGAATGATTGAATTTATTAAGTAATTTTTTTTAGTTGAAAACTGTTCTTGATTTCAGTTCATGACTTTTTAGTTGTTATTTATTCTAACGTTTTTTTTCAGCATCGATTCTGACTCTGTAATTCATTACTGATCCTATTTATTTTAAGTTCCGAAGATTGTATACATTTGCGTGTTTAAGTTGGCCAGGTCAAAATCAACGACCATAGAAGAAGGTTGAATTACAATCTTAGTATATGACAGAGAGTAATTGTTAGAAACATGAAGTACAATTAAGCACAAGAAACTGTGACAGAGATGTGTACATTTATCATGCACTAATTGTGTTGATAGAAGTAAGCTAACTCTATAAACACATCAAAATATATAACTCTACTGGAATCTGTGCAGCCAACTTACTTGGAACGTCATAAATAAAAATTAACTGCAGCAATAAAACTAGAATTAATCCCTAAGGGAGCTAATGTCAGGAATGCAAAATACAATGAACAAGAATGAAACATGCACATTACATTTACTGACTTGTGTTGATAGAAGTGAGGACATTCTATCAACATGACAAGATACAAAAGAATGCATGACTCTCATTGAGTTCATGACTCTCCTTGAACTCGAGTTGTGATTGTCCATGAATTGAACAAATCTTCTTGAAGCATGTACGCAGCAATAAAGAGAATTAACTCTTTAAGAAGTTAATTCCTAACAGCTAATTCTTAACAGTGACATACACATCATACGTAAGAAGTACAATTTTCAAAAAGTAACAGATCTAAAGGTAACTTTTCTTTTGATCTAGTACCAAGTTAAAAAATTTAGATTGTTTACTCCTTGCAAGATAAGTCATAACATTTAGATTTAATATAAAAGTTCAAAAAATGTTAGACCTTTCCTAACTTATGAGAAACAAAAGAAAAGACAAACCGAAAATTACATAATTTACTTACAATGTTAAAACTTGAGTTACTGAAAGTGACTGTTAATTTCAACAATGCACAATACAAAAATTTAATTAGATTTAATCTTGCATGCTCTCACACATGTCTTTAATTAATCAGTAGAGCCTCATGTGCCAATGTGTGTTTTTGAGAAATATCAAAAATTTCATTAATAGTGCACGATCACAAATAATATCAAAAAAACCAATGCCAAAGCAAAATCAATTTCTAACACAAAAAAAAGTAGTTCAAACAAATTCAACTGCTTTGCAGTTAAACAAATACATTGGCATCTATTTCTAGATTGTAATATCACTAACAACTATGTGCTGGTAGTGTAAAGTTCATTTTGCAGTACTGATTACAAATCTACATGAAATTAAATGTGTCCTGCTTCTTGCTATCTGTTTTCTTGCTCAAACTCTGCACAAAATCTTGATAATATCTGTTAAATAAATTGAAGTATGGAATTAAAATCTTCAAGTGAGGTAACTGTATTTTAACAAATGAAAAATATAAATTCAATTAAAAAGTGGCTAAAATTTTTAAATTAAAATTTTTAGTAAAACCCATCAAATTTTAAATAACATTGAACAAACCAATTAACTTGTGTTGAAATAATCTGATAGAACTTGCAACTGGTAAGATTTGAGACTATCTTGCTTGTGTGGAGAAAAGTAAAGCAATGCACAAACAAACAAGACAATAATGGCAAACTAAGCAAAATTGTTAAGTTAAAGTGTATTAATGTGTGTGAGTAGGAAGGAAGCTTCTCTAAAATTAAAAACACTCTGCACAGTAGCAGGGTAATAGTGGTGAAAACAGAGAAGAGTGAGAGATGTTCATAATTAACAAACGTCAAGCACTGATTGGCCAGATATTAAATTATGGGGTCACTCCATCAGGCATTTGTCGGAGATGTCAGTTTGGGAAACACCAAGAAAATACTTGGTGAAATAATGAAAGACGGTGTAGATGTTAAAGACATGCATATTGTAGGAAGGATTATATTTGTATGTAGGATTAGAAATAAGGAGTGTGCTCCTATGTTGTGAAAGCTTGAACATTTAACTTACCTTGACTAGCTGGAGAGCTATCCTTTTGAGGTAGTGATGGATGCAGTAAATGTGCAAGTGTACTATGATTGATATTAAGACATCTGAAATATTTTGTAACTATGTAGTAGGCTCTTATACCTAAGAGTAGCACCTTTTTGTCACATTTTAATTTTAAAAATGTGCAGTATGCAAGAGTTTCTTTCCTTAAGGAAGAGACACAAGATCACCTGCATAGTATTTGTCGATGCTTTGGTTTTCCTCAAGAATATAACCATGCCAAAGATAAGTGTTGGTCATATAGTTCTCTGTAAGAGTTGCATAAAAGTGAGCTGGCTCACAGTTAGCATGGAAGTTGCTGAGACACAAGTAATGCAAGAAAGTGACAGAAGCTCATTTACTAGAATCAGGCTCATAAGCAAAGTCATTTTCCTCAATAGCCTTACTCTGAATCACCATGTGATGTAGTCAAAACTCAAAAAAAGAAAGGTTCCAAATACACATTGGTGTTAGAAAAGTACGAACACAACAAAAATTTAAAAACAGAAATATTATTTGATATTAACCTACATGTGTTGCGCTGAAAGTGAGATAACTTTTGCAACACACAAAACACAGTAGTATGAAGAACAGAGTTCAGTTCTTTGAAGTATCTTAAAACAAAAACTGAAACCAAATTGAAGCTGAATTGGAATCAAGCTGAAACCAAACTGAAACCAAACTGAAACCAAAATAAAATTAAGAATAAATCATATTACAACTGCATAGAAATAAGAACTAAACCTTAATGGAGTTAGTTCCTAACTATTGAGGGACAGGAGGCACAGATAGGAGGCACAGACAGAATGACCACTAGATCCTTAGTAAATGGGGCATGTCTACTGGTATCAATCCAATTGGTTTGGCAATTTAGGATAAAGTACATATCATCTGCATGATCTAGAGAAGAACTAAGAAAGATACCTTTCCAGGATTTGAGTTTAAAATTTCTCATTCTCATGTTTTTTTTTCAAGACACTTACTCTACAGTAAGATTGTTGTATGTACCCAACTTAAATTACTATAATCTCTTCAATACTTGTGGATTTTTTAAGAACTGGCTCAATTAATTGTTTTGTCATTACAAGGTTATCTTTTACTGGAACTACTAAAAAGTTTACAATCGTGTCTACAATTTCACTTTTACTATTGCCGCTTCAATTACTCTGCAATTTTTCAGAATTTTGGCTGCAACTTGGTGGAAATACTGCAAACTTCTGGACATATTATACATTCATACACAGTTTTTTTGCTATTCTATTATTGTATGCCTAGTTATCTTACTGTTGGTTTATATTTTTCCTTTAAAATTTTTCAATAAAAAGAACTGCTTTACAGCCAAAACTATATGAAGAGACATACTTAGAGAATATATTACAACAAGGATAGTAAGTAAGCATTAATTTGATGATTGAAACTTTTGCATGGTTCATAATACAGGTAACAGAGATGATGCATTGATCCAAATGTAATAGAGTAGTTTAAACACACACATCATGCAGAAAATAATGTTGGCCAAAGCATTAAAAACCATTAAGTAACACCATTTTGTTGATGGATATGAAGAGCAGATTGCTCAAGTCCAGTATCTGTGAAGGCAAAAAATGCTTAAGCCTTGTTAGGAAAATTTGCTGGCATTGTCTGTGCAAAAGTAAAAAATAGATCAACATTCTCATCAGAGTAACAAAGTATGTACTGTGTCAAAAGTCTCATGCTTGAAGCACAATATATAGACAAATAAACTATAAGGATTATCACCAGTGATACACACCACACTGTAGTATCTGCTAAGAGCACAATTATACTTGTTTTAAATTGAATCAAGATGAAATTGATTGCCCTTAATAACAGAAAGCATGTGTCATGATATTCTGTCAGGAAAGTGCTTATTTTTGTTAAATATAATATTGCCGCTAATAATCTTTGAATCAACAAAAACAACAGGGGTGATTGGATCATTATGCAAGGTAAGAGATATTTGAATCTTGTGTAACTGAACCCACAATGTCAATGCATGGCTTGGTTGAAAATGTTTGCTAGTGCAGCAATGCATCTAGAGCAGAGAAGATTCTGTACAGTGACCGGTTATATTCAGCTGCAGGGGCAATGCATGTGAATCATGTTTTAAAATGGGTTTGTGTAAGGAATGTTCAAACTTACTCTCAACACACAGAACTTATGACATCAGAATGAGATTGGTAATGAGACCAGGGACAAGATGAGCATCTCTGAAAATAAGAGAAGTATCTAGACCAGCATTATTTTGTATACTGATATTGGCAGTAAACATGTCTGAACTCTAGAGAGCGTCCTTCCCTTGCCACAGTGATGAAAACCGTATTTGACTGCTGATCCAAAACTGTAATGTTGGTAGTGGCAATATCAAGGTCAAGTCATGATAATTGCCAGAAGTGCCACTATATGTACTTATTTTCCTAATAATTTTAGATAGTCATTAGACTGTGTAAAAAAGGCAAAGTATGAGTTTTCTTTCATATCAGTGACCAACAGCATCATGTACACAATCCTTAGAGGAGGAATTTCCATATTAAAAGTAGGGTGAATAGCCATTAGCAGCATTTCATTTAGAATATTGATAGGCAGAGGAATATCCACAACAGAAGTGGAAGCTGGAAAAATACCAATCTGTAAATGTTCATTAACAGTGTTCTTTACTGGAGTGATTATATCCACAGTTGGTGTGAAATCAGACTAGGAGCCCTGTATTGCCATGTGGCTGTAAGCTTTTCCGTATAACACTGACATGGTATGACCAAAAGCTTTTGGTTTACATAATCCTTGGAAAGATCAGTCCAACAGTCAACTGGAGAATGTGTGATATTAATCTTGGACCTGGAAGCGCAAGCTCTGGTGCCAAAGACTTAGCGTTTGAATTTACTCAACTGTAGATGAATTTGACCAGCTATTAGTGTGTACTTGTTTATTGATTGGAGAAACCTTGAAATGATTTGTTCCCTTATCAATGGATTGTACTTTTGCAGTATTTGTACTATGGGTACTGGACTTCAAGTTATTCTTGCCAGAAGATTATTTATTTGGACTATACTGTATATGACAGATGTGTAGTAAGCTAGATTGCAAGCACTTGTAGTATTTAGTAACAACATTGTAAGCCATTATATGTGATGTAAGATTGTCAGTTGCAAAGGGTATTGCATGTTCCTAATTGTAAGGATGGTTTAGGAAGGTCCTCAAAAAATATTCTGTCTTTACATCGTTACTTGGGGTATAGCTAAAGGTAGTCAGTTTACTTCAAATGGACTCAAGATCCACGTACTAAATAGAAAGATTACTGTAGAAGGATAAAGTTTCAAACTAACTTCTCAGTTCCATCAGATACTCAAGTCCTGGTGACTTAAAAATGTTCTTAGAAAGAGGAAGAGCAACTGTTTATTGTATATTAAAAAAGTTGAAAAATGGTAAATAAATTTTCTTTTTTACAGCCTGTTCAAAGGTAGATCAAAGGAACAAGTTTTTTTGTTAGAGCAGTTGCAGATAGCAGGAGACAAAAATAAACTTGTCAATATAAAATTTTAATAAAAAAAAAGTAGCAATCAATCATGGACTGTGTCATTGAATAATGGTATAGTGGTTGAACTAATTCCAGCCCTTGGAATAGGTGCCATCCACACATGCATATAAGAAAGCATTGCATAAATGTCAATCATAGATTAAGGCTTAGTGTGGCAGAGATTAGATATCCCATAGCCAAGAAAAACATGAAAACCTGATGAAGCTGAACATTGTAAGGATGCTATTAGGAATCAACTCCCTTGGGGATTAATTCTATTTTAATAACTGCAGCCAGTTTTTATTTATGATATCCCAAGTAAATTGGCTGGACAGATGTCATTAGGGCTATATACTTTGTTGTGATGATAAAGTTAGCTCACTTCCAGCAACACAATTAGTGTAAGATAACTATACACATTTCTGTCACAGTTTCCTGTGTTCTGCTGTGTTTCATGTTTGTAACATTATGGGACTGATGACAATTCCAGAATAATATCCAGCTAGTTGAAGGTGGAGTTTGAAGTATTGTGACTGAAGGAAAAGCAGAATTTGCAAGTCTAACCATTGTTGAAGAGGTATTGTGACATTAAATATGTGTAAATGGAAAAAAGAGAAGTTTCCACAGAATCATAAGGAATATGACACGTGGTATTATGTGAGGGTGCGGCACAAATAAATCCATTGAAGGATTATAATAAAGGCACTGACATAAAGGATTGGTAGAAAGGCAAATTGGGATAATAGGTGCAGTGTGGTAAAAGAGGCAATAGGAGAGAAAAAGCATAAGCAAAATATAATTGGAAATTAAACAAATGTAGGCAAACAAAGTTGAGCAATTATGCCATAATAATTCATAGAGATAGCAGAAGCAGTAAAAATTCCGTTAAAAATAGAATTAAAAATGTTATAGCAAAGTAAATGAAACCTCAACAGAACTTAGTGAAAGAGCAAGTGTAAAATAATGAACAATCACAAGACAGCAAAAAATAGACCCAAAAAAGAAAAAGATTGATGCAAAACAGTAATACACCAAAAAAAGAAAGGTACAAAAAAGGCTAAAAAAGGAAAAGAGATAGCAAGAAAAGAGGCCTAGAGAGATCAAATAGGAAAAAACAAAAGGATACTATTTGAAAAAGCACTAGGCTTGTAACCAGTTTAGAAGAAAAGGAAATAATGAAGAAAGGTACCACTGTACTAGGACTGTGACTAGACAAGAAAAAGAAAGGAGATAGAGAATGAATGACAAAGCAAAGATGAGATAAAATATAATATTGGTAAGATAAGAATAGTATAAATGTCTCTATGCTAATATGCCAAAGAGCCCATCAAATTTAGTATGGCATATTTATATGGGTAAAGATGAAAAAACAGAAGAACATAAAATTGCAGTTGAAGTTCTGTAATCATATTAATGTAATTACATCTCAGTAATCTCTTCAAATTGGGTAAATTGTGAAAATCTTATTTAAAAAAACATGAATATTTTATGGGACAAATGATGTTCCATTGTTTTGTAATGGCAAATAATTATAAAACATTGAAAATGAACGATAGATTTGGGATATTTGTTAAAAATGTGATTTGTAGCTTTGATTGATAATATGCAGTAAATTATGGATAACAATCTTGAGCGGGAATAGCCACAATAATGTTAAAAATCCTAAAAACTATGGTAAGACAAATTTGATTGAAGAATAAGGTCAACTTAGAAAATGGGACTTCAATATGGAAGGAACTTGAGCTATTTAATTTTCAAAATTAAATTGTCCTTTAATTTAATGAACAGCATTGAACTTTGATGATGAGTAAGAATAGGACTTGTTGATCATTTGCTACAAAACAATGCTTGCCAATAACATCAATAGTGAAGTATTCAAATTAAATATAAATTGATAACTAAAATTCCAAAACTAACAAAAAGATCTTACGTAGTTTTTAATGGTCCAAGGATACATTACTTGACACTTCCAAAGTTTAAAATAAATATTTTTTAAAATTAATAGTCAATTCACTGTATTTATATCGTTTTGTTCCAAAACAATTTGGCATTCATTAAAACATCTCATTTTTGAGATCTAATAGTACACCAGTTCCAATCTAAGTATTACAAAAATGCTGCATAGTTAAAATGAAAAATTTAGCAAGAAATCGATTCCTTTACATTATTATCAATATTTCATTATGCATTTTTTGCATTAGGTTCAACATTTCTTAAAATATTTCTTTTACTTATTTACCAGACTACTTTGTACAGTCATAAAGGTAACAGGTAGTTTTAATATCATTCTTCACAGCAATAGTATTGCAAATGTTTTCTTGGTACCCGCCCCCATTGCCAGAGAATGGATCAGGGTACGGTACAAGGAAATTACTGATCTTGAAACTTGCACCATTCATTGTTACAAAGCAACCACAGTGTCCACCGATACATGATAACTTATTAACTGTTAGGGTATTTACTGCTCTAGTTCTCAAATTCTTCTCAATTTATATGTTACCCCGATCTACACATCTTTTCACAAATTGTTATTTTGTTATTTTGTAACGTCTTTTGAGATCAACAATTTATTTGTAATTTCAAAAGATATTTCTTGCGGCCCACAAGGTTACCCTCATGCGGCGCATATGATATTGTTACAATTAATAATCTCTCTTCATTTTTCTCCATTATCACAATATGCGCTATACGCTGGTTTTCCTGGCGCCGTCGTTGAGTGATTATAGTTGTCGGTCACCCATTATAATCAATAATATATTTTGTTTGTGTACTCTTTTCTTTTTTTCTCTATTCCTTTCATTCAATTCTTTAATATTAGCATCAGCTGGGTATAATTGAGTATCGAAGCTGCTGATATAGCACGTTCCACAGTTGCGACCAGCGATGCACGGACACCATGGAATTGAATTGATAGGCTGAGTGTCAGCGCTGATGCCAGAGAGATATATCGGTACCTCTTTGCTGTCATCTACGGTGGTAGTACTAGTTGGAGGGCAGCATTAGTCTTCAATGCCACAAATTTGATCCGACAGGCAGCTGTTGAAGCAATCGAGTAAAGCGGTCAATTCACTACATGCATCATCTGTTGGTTCAATAGTAGTTGGATTATCTTCAGGACTTGCACAAAGTTGATGTGCATCAGGAGTGCAAATGCATGTGTAGAGATAGTTCTCACAAGCCACATCAGCAGAAGTGCAGCAGCCAACAAGACATATATCAGAAGATAGAGGATAGATCGCATGAATAGCTATAAGTTAACATATTATCGCGGTAACGACAAGATTTGTTGTGTTTGGAGTAGTTGAAAACTTGTACCAATTGGTAATTTGATTTCAATAGCACTAGGATGACTTTCGTGATTAAAATATATATTTACGCTAGTTGAACACTCGATGCCTTACTGGCGAAAAATTTGCGCTATGGAACAGTTGCAATCTTTGAAAGTAAAATATCTGTTAGACGTGCCACTAATTATGCATGATTACCAGTAATTGAGATTTTGGAGTTACATGCATATTTGTCTAGAACTAAATGTTTATTTGCGAGGAGTCGATTTTACTCGTAAAATAATCAAGTTTGGGAATTTATTTAAAAATCTAGAAATTTCTATAAAATGATATTTGAATATGTCAAAAATGTGCTAGGAATATTAAAATCAATAAATTGATTCAAATTAAGTAAACTATAAAATGAGATAATTTTCTAAAAAAATTATTCAACTCAAAATTAATGAGCTTATCATTTGTCCGCTGATGTCATTTTATAAGCCGAATAATTTATGAGTAGCGTATAATTGACTTAAAAACTTCAAATAATATTGTACCAAAAGTCCTGTGCACATTACTGATTATTGTAACGACCTGCATCTGGATAAGCATTTTCTTATCAAACCTACATTTGGGAGTTAAACGCTTGAAAACCATCTGGTTCTATGCTGATAATCGTTTCAAAATTTTGCGATTTCATCTTCTTTCCATTGCCTCAAACGTTGGCTCTAAAATTCAATGATAATAATTATACTTTCGAAATTCACCAGAATGAAGCTTTTTACCACTCTTGCATGTATGATTATCGCACATTCTTCTGCTGTAGTCGAATGTCCACCCAATGTCAATGTGTGCACTGGAGACTGTAATAGTTCCCCGAATTGCAGGAACTGCGAATTTACTTGCTCTTGCGATCAAAACGAGGAGCAATTCTGCCCAGATACTCCTATTCGAACTTCAGCTTTCTGTGGAATAATTGAAGCAGAGTCGGATGGATGTGGCGGTACCTACAATGCGAAAGACTGCTCGTCCAAATGCACACCACCTGAAGAATGTCAACCGAATGGGACATGCGATTGTAAACCGACTAGCAAACCGTTGTGCCCAACGAATATTCTTGTTGGAGGAGATTGCAGTGATATACCACCCAGTAGTGATGGATGTTTTGATGAATATGATGGTGACGATTGTTCAGACAAATGCGACCCAACAACTGATGCGATTTGCTATTTAAATACTTGCTGCATACCGCTCACCACACCCGAGTGCCCTGCTTCTATACCGCTCGGCTTCTCTTGCTCAATTCCTTCTGATGATGATGGATGTGGCGGGACCTACAATTCGAGAGACTGCTCGTCTAGCTGTACAGGATTCTGCAATTCAGATGGACAATGTGACTGTACACCAGATGTTACCCCTGCATGCCCAGTTTCAATTCCAATCGGCAGTGCTTGTTCAGTCCCATCAGGTACCGGTGGACGTGGCGGGGCCTACAATTTGAGAGACTGCTCGTCTAGCTGTGCAGGCTTCTGCAATTCAGATGGACAATGTGACTGTACACCAGATGTTGCCCCTGCATGCCCAGTTTCAATTCCAATCGGCAGTGCTTGTTCAGTTCCATCAGGTCCCGATGGATGTGGTGGCTCTTACGCTGCACAAGACTGCTCTTCTTACTGTGCTGGCAGTGGAGTATGCATCGGTGGTATTTGCCAGAGTTCATGTAAGGGTTGTTCGGTAGTGTTGAACGGTGTACGCATCGCCGGTACATGTCACCCAGAGGCAGAGTACCCTGCAAATACTCTTGATGTAGGGCCATGTGCCACTGGTTGCGGTACTTGCTACATTAGCAGTACAGTTTCTGGCTTGTGTGGTGGCTCTCCTCATGGAGTATGCACAAATGGAACATGTGGCTGCTTTAAGACACATAAAGGAGCATCGTGCAGTGCCGCTAACTTTGTAGTGCCTATACCTGTTCCTCTTCCCGGTAATGGCGGTGGATGTGCAGAAAATTTATGTAATGCATTATCAACTAAGCTTGGATACAATACAGCATGTTGCCCCCAGTGCTATTGAAGATGATAGAGTTGATAGTATCATCTAGTTAGATAGAAATCATTTTTGTGGCCTTGCATAATACAATGCTTGATACTTAAATTATTAAATTTGAGTAGATCTGAACAATACTTGTAATATATTAACACTTTCAATACTATATTTTGAAAAAATAAAAGAGAACTTTATATATGCTCTTTAAGACCTAATTTTTTATTTCATCAACGTATATCAGTGAAAGTAGTTATATTTTGTACTTATAGTCATCATCAGTTGCTGTATGCGTTTGTTTAAATTGGCATTTATAGTCTCGAATTTCGTTTGTAGGTATGTTTATGTTCAATTCTCACATTAACCTAAAGAAATAAATTTAAACTGAAAAATACTATTTACACATTAAAAAAAGTCCGTATCTGTAAATTTTCTATTGCACAAGAATGTTTCAAAAATGTGTAATTGCAATAATAATACGTGGATTTTCATAAATGATCTGAAGATTTGGAACTGTGAAATGACATGCAGATTTGGAGATATATAATTCAAGTAGTAGCAAATAACACTCAACAACGTTGAATAAAGAATGGTAACAGTAGCTACAGAAATTTTGACAATTCTCAATGAGAAATTGTCCGTTTTAGCAAAAAAGGTTTATAAGGACGAGTTTGCTGCTTTCTTCTGTGCATGCAAAGTGATAAAGGATTGTCTTCATATTAAATAAAGTTTTTGAACAAATAAAAATATTGGCAAAGGAATAAATGTGCTGTCTTGAGCAAGGTCATTATTAGTATGTTGGCAAGTTGACACTTTGTAGGAATATACTACCATAACTGACTTGTTGGGAATTCATTCACAAATATAGTGATGGCGGATCAAAATATGTTTAGTATGTTGATAACTGATATTCAGTTCTGCTAGAACAATAGTGCCATCAATGTCTTTGCATAGTATACTGGAAATCCATAGAGAAATGTCAAAAATACTAAGATGATTATAAAGAGAAAATTTTACAAGCAGTGCTGCTACTTGTAGCATATCTAAATTCAGTGAATGAACAAGTAATAGTTAACTGCACTTTTGATTAGCAAGCAGTAAGAACCTTGGCAAGAACAAAAAATCTTTAATAGTAGCTTTAAAAGTATCTACATCATTAGTTTAGCTTTGGTTAGCGTAGGCATTACAAGATTATCATTGTCTTTGTGTTAGGAACATAACATGCAACATAAATACAAGAAATCTGTGACAAAATACATATATTATTAAATCCTAAATTGTATTGATAGAAGTAAGATAACTCCATCAGCACAACAAAATATTATTTACTGAAACTTGCTCTCATAATCAGAACTGAAATATGTTCTCATAGACTAAACTAAAACTTAAATGTGGTATCAGAAGAAACATACCACAGCTACAGAATAGAATTAACTCCCTTAGGGGTTAATTTCTGACACTTTGGACCTTAAATTTAAGCAATTACTCTTAAGATACTAAAACGTTCATTTGGCTTCAGCAATTTAGGTAACCATATGATTTGATATTCAACATTAAAAGTGTAAGCTGCATGCACGATGTCAGGATGGATCATTGAACTAAGTATTTTATACAATGCTGCTCAAAAAGTTTTGATAAAAAATATCTGTGGTGTCTAATAAATAGGTTGGAGATGAATCGTGTAGAGATTTAATCCATCTTTTTGTTAGGAATTAACCGGTTAATGGTTAATCTTATAACTATGTTAGCTGTATCATTGTTTCTGTTCTCAGTTTAAGAATTCTGACTGCTGACATCATGTTCTCACTTTAGCCAATGGAAT
>JAULBW010001241.1:0-28286 GCA_032358265.1 Vaucheria bursata | reverse complement strand
GCCGTTTTTCCTTCTCTGAGGAAAAACGGCGCTTGAGTGACGTTCGTGTTGTAATCGAGCCAAATGTGTTCGGCCCTTCCACTTTGAATAAGCTTTTCAAGAAGTTTCCAATGGGCGCGGATGAGTGTCGGTTCTCCGCCGGTGAAATAAATCCGGTCGATAGAGTCCACATTCTCTTCGAGGGATTTTAAGAGAACAGAATTCTCATGCCAGTCAAAATCACTTGTATCCAGTGTCCAACCTTTCTCAGATCTTTTAAACTTATAGCGTTCATCGATCTTCGGAGGTGTTCTTCGAAAAAAAGAATTCTCCAGGGCGATCTTGGCATAATCTTCGTACCAGGCAGAAGAATCGCGCGGACTGCACGAGCGGCACTTCAGATTGCAATGATTCCCCAGACGAAGATCAAGATGACGGACGGGAAAGTCCTTGGTGTTGATCGTTCCATCGGGGAGAGTGAGTGCGCGGGCCTTTTCTTCGAGTCGTCCCTGATCAAGTTTTAACTCATCCAGACGGCGCGAACTTTTTCCGAGACTTTCTTCATGCCAGCAGAGCTGGCAGTGAGATGACTGAACCCCGCTGAGCATGTCCTTTCTGATTTCTTTAAAGAGACTCGAGTTGCGGACTTCATCCGCGCCATCGGTTGCGGCATTCGAGAAAGTGCCATTAGCTTTCTTCACTTTCCCAAAAGGGGCGCTGGTACACTGGCAACAAACCCGTAGGTCGCCATTGGCCTCGGTGGATAGGTGTTGCCAGGGAATGGGACAGAAAGTATGGGCCATAACCTAGCGTAACCCGAAGTCTTTTCGGTGTCTAAAATTTTGACAGTGGGGTAATTCTTCAAAAACATGCTCCGCGGGCCGATTCTTGAAGATGATGGGGGGATGAAATCCCTATTCTCAGCTTTTCTTATGTTCGTTTCTCTTATGGCGACTGCCGCTGTGGAGCAGAGTTGTTGCTTTTGTGTGGCCGACACCACCGACGCTTCGACCACCGCCGAATGCCAGCGCTGGATGAAGGAAAAATCGAAGAAACTCAATTGCACGAAGAATGTGATTTTTCCCTCCCATAAAGATGTCTCATTCGAGCCCGATCTCTCCTGTCGGAAAGTCACCGCCTTCGGGGCCAATCACGGACTATCCTACTACTACACAACAGTGCTTCAGTTCGCCTCGAAGGCCGCAGAGGCCCTCCGTCCAGTGGAACTGGACTACGATGGCTCGACCTGTTTGGTGTTCAACAATGTGGCACAAGTCGAAAGTGAAGCGAAAAGACTCTCTAGCCGTTTCCCTGACATCAAGTTCGTTCTCAGCGGAAACCAAAATAACGGTGTTGTTTTTTCCATTAATCTCCCGATCATTCGAATCCGCCCTAAAGAAGTCAATTCCATGGCCTCGAAGATGACGGTGACCGCTCAGGGCGGAGTCACCGAAACTGAATTCGGAGAATGCAGTCGTCCCAAAGGAGCATGCGGTTATAGTCGACACGATGTGGGGGCCCAGAATGACTCCAACTCCAAATCGTGTATGCGTGATAACGAAATCCTTCAGCAGAAGTGCTGCTCTCCCAAGAAGGAGCAATTCGGTAAATGGGGTGTTCCTGGTTTGGAGTGTGAAGTCTAATGAAGCACCTCCTCTGGCTCAGCCTATTTCTTTCTTCTGGAGTTTTCTCGCAGGTTTCGGATTTTCTTCCGACGCAGAAAACGATCTCGAAGCCTTTCGGGCTTCCCATCCGTATAGGCGTCGACGGATCAATCGACTACGTCATCGGAGACCGGAATATGGTCTTCGGTCCGAGTGCTCAGTTCGCGTGGGAATCCAATTTCGTTCAATACTCTATTCCAGAAATCGCTTCTGAGTTTTCCCTGCAGCCTCCGAAAGAAAACACGGGATGGATGGAATTCAAGCGTCGGCGTTATGAATATGGCCTGGGACTCAACGCCGTTGTTGAGAACACTTTTCGGTTGGGGCTTATTCCGTATAAGGGTGCTAAGTTTGCTATCAAACGCCTCAAAATGGATAAGGACTTTGAGACGTTCGATAGGATTGTGATTCCCAAGAATCTTGAGGACATTCAAACCTGGGAGCCCGGAGACGAGGGGACGTATCAGACGTTCGGAGGTATCCAGGTTTACGCCGGGATTGATGTGAGTATTTTCAATGCCGCCTTAGTGACTTTAGGCCGGCAGAACCAATTCATCATCTCCATCCAGCGCAGGAAAGACTCGATCAGGCTCTCCATCACGGAAGAAAAACTCGTCCGGAAATCAGTCGTCATCGGTCCGGTTCCGCTCAATGCCTCACTCACTCAATTTGATGGGAAACAGCTTCAAGCGACTTTCACTCTCGATTTTTCCAATCCCTCTCATCACCAATTATTCCGTGATGCCCTGAATGGAAAACTCACGGAGCTCGAGAAAAATCTTCCCGCATCGAAGAAAAATATCAAGTGGAAAGGAAATGATGTCTCTGTTTACTGGGGAGTTCCTTTCCTGTTTGGCCAGACGAAATCCCGTGGGACCTATCATGTGGAAGAGGATGAGCAGGACTACTTCCTCGAAGTCACGCAGAATAAAAAGAGTGGTCTTCTCGTTTCCCCATCTTTCCATCAGCGTTTTGTTTATCACAATGGAGAAAGCATTCTTCTCATCTGGTCCACCGACATGAAGAAATCCGCTCCCGAAGCTCTGAAAAATAATTTTTTCCGGCCTGCTCGGGCCGTCGGTTTCAAAGGCTTTGATATTGATCTCGAGGAAAAGCACTACGGTACCGTGATCGGGGAAGTGGGAGTCGTACTCACGAAAGACGACGTCGCTAAGTTTTCCCTTCTCGACGTTCAGAACATTTCACGCAATCTGAAAGAGCGCTGCGATGAGCTTATCTTGAGCTGCAGGAAGGAATCTAACGCCCGGAAGATTTTAAAGAAGTTCAACGCGAGCATGAGTAAGGAATGGGACATCCGTAAAAAAAATCTCGGCATTTTACTCGTTAAAGAGCCCGCACTTCTTTACGCCCTCTTAAAGGAATCTCGCACCAGTAAGGATGCTTACTTCAAGTTCTTAAGTGATCGGTACCAATCCCTGGAAGGATTGACGAAACTCTCTTTTGAATAGCGGTGCGATCGAATCTGTTCAGCTCTAGAATCATCCTGACACTATCCTGCGATCGGGTGATAGTCGGATTGCCTTTCTTTTCAATCAAACGAATGATGCCCTCGTTCTGAGGAAAAAACGTGAAGGAGAATTTTGCGATTCCTCTCTCAAGGGCCGCGAAATAGAGAAGATCGAGAAGAACGGACCCCAGGCCTTTTTTCTGATACTCATCTATGATCGTGATCGCAATTTCTGCTTCGCTGGCCTCAGTTTCCGATCGCACCATCCTAATGACAGCGACACCACGATGGGGCGGGGATGCCTCTTCTACTCCGAGCGCGTAGTGATTGATCCCATCCAATGAGGTGAGGTAATCGAGTTCTTTCTCAGAAAATTCCCGCTTACTTCCCATGAACCGGTTTCTGATGGTCTCATGAGACATGTACTTGAGACCTGCCTGAATTTGCGCGCGATCGGCCGGGGTGAGGCTGGCGATATTGAAAACTTGCCCCTGAAGTTCAAAAGTTTTTCTGAATTCAGGGGCGAAGATCATTTGAGGTTTTTCTCCGCCCAGATGCTTTTGGCACGCTGAAGTTTTTCGTATGAAGTGATGAGCTTCTGGTGCATTTCAAAGCCCTGGAGATTCATGTCAGACTCGTGGAGTCCGTCAAATTTCTCAAAGCCACCGATGAGCTGGAGACATTTCTCAACCATCTCTTTCCCGTAAAGTTTTTCAATGTTCGGCATGAATTCATTTTCATTGAGTTCGTCATCGATTTCCACCTGCAGGAGAGTGTCGAGACAAAGGTACATGAGACGTCTTTCCGGAGTCAGCGGGGCAAAGTGGAGGCACCATTCAGAACCGGCCTTCGCGAGTTCATAGTTTTTTGCGGCCAGAGCAATCATCGCTTTCAGTTCCCCAAAACGGATCGTTGCCCACATGGTTCCCGCATCAGGAATCACCCCGATTCCGTGAGCGACAAGAAGCATATCATCGAAGCCCTTGTCTTCAATTCTGTCATGAAGACTCATGAGTTCATCCTGCGAAAGCTCGTGAACGCCGAGGATTTCTGCGCGGATGTCTGCTCCGGAGTTGTTATTGTCCCAGGCCAGATCATGGGGCTGATAAATTTCCGACATATCCGGCACGTGAATGCGGCAACCGTAAACGCCGAGATGGTCGAAATCCATGATGTAAACGTTCTTCTCCATCTTGTGGAAAATTTCGATGAGAGTGTCGAATTCATCCTGAGTGGAATTCCTTCCGAAGTTCCAGTCGACGAACTCAAAATCCGGAGTTTCTTTCAGGAAGTTCCAGTGAAGAAGACCGTTGGAATCAATGAAGTGCGCCTCGAGGTTCAGGTGATCTTTTACATCTTCAAGCTCAAACGAAGGAGGTGAGAACACATTCAATTGATCGAGGCGTCTCCCCTGGAGAAGTTCTGTGAGAGTTCTCTCAAGAGCGACCTGGAATTTCGGATGCGCCCCGAAGGAAGCAAACACAGTTCCCTCTTTCGGATTCATCAGAGTGACGTTGATCACCGGATATTTTCCTCCGAGAGAAGCGTCCTTACAGATGATCGGGTAGCCGTGAGACTCAAGTTCTGCGATCGCCTCAACAACTTTAGGGTAACGATTAAGCACTTCCTGTGGAATTTCTGGAAGAGAAATTCCTTCGGCCAGAATCTGGTTCTTGATCGAACGCTCAAAAATTTCTGAAAGCGCTTGCACCCGGGCCTCGGTCTTCGTGTTCCCCGCGGACATACCATTGGAGACGTAAAGATTACCGACAACGTTCATCGGAATGTAGAAGGTTTTGTTATCCCGCACCCGCGTATAGGGGAGAGCACAGATTCCGCGCTCAAAATTTCCGGAGTTCGTATCAATCAACTGCTCCGGCTTGAGGTCTCTTTCCGGATCGTAATAGTTCCAGAGCTCCTCATTCATCAGTTCCTTCGGCATAGTCTCAGTTACCGGAAACCATTTTTCCTGCGGATAATGAACGAATTCGGAATTGGCGACGGTGTCACCCAGATAAAAATCGGCGAAGAAGTAATTACAGTTCAGACGCTCAAAAAACTCACCCAGTGCCGAGGCCAGAGCCGCGTCTTTCGTGATGCCTTTCCCGTTGGTAAAAAGAAACGGGCAATAGCGATCCCGAATATGGACAGACCAGACATTGGGAACGGGATTGAGCCATGAGGCTTCTTCCACATCAAAGCCCCAGTCGAGGAGGAGTTTTCTCAATCGAGAAATTGTCTCTTCTAGAGGAGCATCTTTCCCGGCGATCATCGTTTGAGTCATAAACTTTCCTTTATTTATACGGAGAGTTATATCTCACAAATTTCGATCAGCGGTCAAACGGATGGATGCTTTCTCGTCTGTCTCATTTTCTTCCCACAGGACCAGGCGCTCAAAAGAAACACGATCGCCAGTGAGCCATGGAGAAAGTGGTCATGATTATGGAGATCCAGAAATCCCGGCGCAATTTTTCTCACAAGCCCTTCATTGAAGACGGAGCGCTGTTTGATTGCTCCTGGCAGCATGAGACCCGCAATGAAGTTGGCGAGATAAAAGAGTCCCAAGTTAAGGTCGACTCTGTAGGCACGCTCGCGATTTTCTTCGGAAGTTAAACCGGCCCAGACGGCAAAAGTACCACTCCCTGCGAGCACAAAACAGTGCATCGGCGATAGGTCGAGCCCGAGAAATCCTTTATCCAGAAGTCCTGCTGCCGAGAGGATTAGCATGACGAATCCAATCACAACCGTGAGCATTTCAGATGAATCATAGAGTCCGATATTGTCGTTTGTCTTTTTCTGAGGATGATGAACAACAGTGGCCATAAGCTCCCCCTTTTAGGAAAGCTTAATGGGTCCACTGTCAGAATTCATATGAATTATAAATGAAGAAGAGACCGAGAAAATTAATTACTTACCGTGGCGCTTCTCATCTGCGATATAGATGAAATACTTGAGAACGAAAAATGCGCCGATGAGAATGAGAAGAAGGCCCCAAGTGGGAATCTTCATTTGCTCTTCTTTTGGCGGAAAACGATACGGGTGAGTGATCACCGAAGATTCCGACTGAAATACTGGTTTGTCTGCTTTTACGTGTTCCATATTGATTCCTTTCAATTACCGGTACATGGATTCTAACACGACAAAGAGCGCGTAGAAGAATGCTGAAATCGGAATGAGTGCGACAAAACGCATCCACTTAGTTTCATCTTTTAAGTGCATATACGACCAACCCACGATGCCGGCCTTGCCGAGAGCGAGGAAGGTCAGTGAGCTACCCTTGGCCATCTTAGAGAGGGTCATGTTCGGGATGATAAGTTCAATAATGGTAAGAGCAGTCAGCATGAAGAATACTTTGTAATATTCCCGGCGATGGCTTACATGATTTGCGTCACTCACAAATATCTCCTTTAAATCTTTTTCTGATTAATCAAAAGACCCATGTCGATCATCATCATATTGATGCCATTGCCTTCAATGGAATAATATCCGCGGATCTGACCGATCTGGTCGACGAGAACAAGTTTATTCGAATGCGCGACATCCATCACGGATCCCGCGAGTTCTTTGTCACCAACCGGAACCTTAAAGCCATCCACGAGGAGGCTTTTCGTGTCTGAGATCGGTGCGTTTAAAAATTTCCACACATGTGGATTAGCATTCATTTCACGCGCTTTCGAAAAGAGAACTGCCGGCGTATCAACTTCCGGATCAACTGTGAATGAGACGATGGCCGCTCTGTCGAGGACTCCCCGCATGCGGTGTTGAACAGTTTGAACTTTCTTGAGAAGGACCGGACAAGAAGTCGTGCAGGTCGTGAACATGAAGTTCGCGACGTACACTTTTCCGCGCAGATTATCTGATCCGAAATTCTCGCCACTTTCAGAAACAAACTGAAAGTGGGGAAGCTTTCCATAAACCGGAAGATCTGCAGGAAGCTGGCGTAGAACACTTTTTGTTACTGGGTAAGCAAAGAGGAAAGTGATCGCGAGAACCCAGAAAAGCTTCGAGGCAACGAGCTTCGCAATGAAGTTCGGCTTTCTCATGATTGTCTGTTCCATCGTTGCGTCCATAACCGATTCCTTACTGCTGATCGAGCTTCGACATCAGTGTTTCACGAGCTGGATTATTACGGAGTTCTTTCAAAGACTGAACATAATAGGCGAGGGCCCAGAGTTCTTCATCCGTGACAACATCTTTCCATCCTGGCATTCCTGAACCGTTCACACCGTACATCAGGCGCTGAACGATCTCTTCAGTGGAATGTGAATAGCGAACGTGGTGGAAAGTGAAGTCAGGAGGCAAAGTCTTGTAACCATAGTCAGAATCCTGAAGCTTCAACTGATAAAGATCAGCAGCGAATTCCTCGGCCTTGAGAGGTACCTTATTGATTTCTTTGTTCCACTCAGACATGTCTGATTTTGTTTCATAACCGCGGTGACACTGAATGCACGATGCAGTGATGTGATAAGCGCGCTTACCTTTCTCAATAGCTTCAACTTTACGAGCTTCACCGAATGGATCGACCGGAAGCTCGAATTTTGTTCCTGGCTTCTTGTCTTCGCCTTCCCAGGCTTCTGGAGCGAAAGTCTTGATGTACTGAGTGACGGCATCGAGACGCTTGTCTGAAATGTCCCAAGGAAGCATAGGAGTTCCTTTGAGACCGTGACGAATGATCTTGTAGAAGTCTTCATCATGCGGGAGTTCGCCGGAGACAACGTTCCCGAATTTGTAGATACCAAGTTTGAAATTTCTTGGAGGCGGCCACATGCCGGCAGCTGATACGCCGAGACCGTCACCATTTTTCCCGTGACACTGAACACAGTATTCCATGTATGTGGTCTGACCGAGATTCAGAGTATCCTTCGATACTTGTTTTCCGCCGAGGATTTTCCCCTCTTTGAAGTGGCCGGCTTCTTCACAGCTCACAACTGCGACGAGACAGAGAAGAAGAGGAAGCATTTTTAAGTTCATCATAATCATCCTTAAAGATCTTATAAGACAAAAAGTGTTAAAAACATGATGATCCAGATCACCCCGAGAAAGTGCCAGAACTTTTCTACGTTCAGCACCTTCACATCAAGATTTCTGGTCCCTGTCTTCAGCACAAACCGAAGCCAGAGAAGAGACATCAGACCCATCACTACGTGAGCCGCGTGGATCCAGGTAAAACCATAAAGGATAGAAGAGAAGATTCCCGAGCTTACAAGAAGTCCGGTTGTCTTCAATTCGTTCCAAAAAAGTGTCTGAAGTCCCATGAAAAGAAATCCGAGCACCAAAGTGGTATCCAGATTCATTTTCGCTTTCTTCAGATCACCAAACTCCGTGCGGACTTTCCGCATGAAGAATGAACTGAGCATAATCGTCACTGTACTCAGAAGGGGAAACCCAAGAGAAATTGGGTTCGTTCCCACGGGCGGCCATGCCGTCGCCGAAGTACGATAAATGGCGTAACCCATCAGGAGCGTGGCAAAGAGCATGGTCCCTGAGATCAGGACCATGGTCATACCGAGGCCGTGCTGGATTTCGCTTCGTCTCACAATTATCCTTGAACCAGTTCTTCCGTCTGATACTGGAAGTCTCGTCCTGTTTTAAGATTCGGGTTACCGAACTCATGTGGCCCGCATTTTACGACAGGGATCACGTCATAGTTGTGATGAACTGGAGGTGAAGGAATCGTCCATTCAAGAGTTCCGACTTCCCATGGATTCTGAGAGGCTTTTGGACCTTTCTTCAGAGAGTAGAGGAAGTTGATCACGAACACGATCTGGAAAGCACCCATCACAATCGCAGAGAGAGTAATGAAGGTGTTGATCGGAATGAGGCGCTGAAGCGACTCATAAACGAATGGGTTGTAAATACGACGGTGCATCCCACCGTAACCGACCATGAGCATGCCGAAGAACACACCGTTGAGACCAATCATGGTTCCCCAAAAGTGAATCTTCGCCATCATCTCGTTCATCATTTTTCCGAACATTTTCGGGAACCAGAAATAAATTCCGGCGAAACCACCGAGGAGAACGGAAGCTGCCATTGTGTAATGGAAGTGACCAACAACGAAGTAAGTATCGTGGAGGTACAAGTCAGTTGTCACAGTTCCGAGGTGGAGACCAGTGAGACCGCCGAGACCGAAAACGAAAACAACCCCGAGAGAGAAAAGCATCGGAGAATCAAACCGGATCGAGCCCTTCCAGATTGTTCCCAGCCAGTTGGCAAAGAAGATCGCTGAAGGAATCGAGATCGTCATCGTCAGAGTCATGAAAGACTGAGTGAGCAGTGGGCTCATTTGAGTCGTGAACATGTGGTGACCATAAACGAGTGTCGAAAGAATCGTGACGGCCGTCATGGAGAGGGCAGTTGCCTTGGCTCCGAAGGCCGGCTTTCTTGAGAAGAATGAAAGAAGGTCAGAAACAATCCCCCAAGCCGGGAGAATGAGAATGTAAACTTCTGGGTGGCCGAAGATCCAGAACACGTGCTGGAAAAGAACCGGATCGCCGCTTCCTGAAGTCGCCGAAGCTCCTGCGAGGAAGAAGGTTGTGCCGAAAACACGGTCAAGCATAAGGAGAATCACACCAGCACCAAGAACCGGAACGAAGATCGCGTTCAGGATTGCTGTGAGCCAGAGGCCCCAAATGGTAAGTGGCATATCAAAGTAGCCCATGCCTGGAGCGCGGAGAGTGATCACTGTTGTGACGTAGTTAACAGCACCCATGGTCGATGAAATACCGAAGAGGAAGATCGCCAGTGACCAAAGAGTTTGACCCAGTCCGGGCTGACCAATGAGAGTCGAAAGCGTCGGATACGATGTCCAGCCTCCCGCTGCGGCTCCCAGAGGGAGTGCGAGTGAAGCTAAAAGAACAACTCCCGAAAGGAATGCAAACCAGAAGGAAAGCATGTTCAGCATCGGGAACGCCATATCGCGGGCACCGATCATCAGAGGAATACAATAGTTCCCGAACGCACCGATCAGAATCGGAGTGATGGCGTAAAAGATCATGATCGTTCCATGCATCGTAAAGAGCATGGCGTAGGTATCAGGTGGAACGACCCCAGCTGAATCTGGGAACATCAGGTTTCCGAGAACTGGAAACGGGACACCTGGATAGGCCAGAGTCCAGCGAATGAGAAGGGCCATCATTCCGCCGAGACCGAGGAAGAAAATTCCGTACCAGAGGAATTGCTTAGCGATCACTTTGTGATCGAAAGAGATGATGTATTTGCTCCAGAAGGTGGTAGGTTCCGGGTGAATTTCGTTATATCCGCCGCTCATAAATTAAATCTCCCACTTCCAACCCCAGGCGAGGTTCTTGTTGTCAGGGTCATTGGTGTTCTTGGCCACTAGTTCAGATGTCTTCTTCCATTTCTGGAAGTCTTCTTCCGTGTAAACTGTCAGTTGTGCTTTCATCAGATAGTGAGGGTTACCGCACATCTCGGCGCAGGCAATGTCATAAGTGCCGGGAACGTTGGCGTCCCACCAAATGCGAGTGACTCGGCCCGGGATGGTATCAACTTTCATTCTCACGTTCGGTACGAAGAAAGAATGAATTACGTCTTTTGATGTGAGGTGGAAGAGAACTTTTGTTCCCACCGGAACGCGAAGATCATTGTTTGTCACAACGTCATCGGCAGTGGCGAACTGTCCGTCTTCGCCTGCGTAACGGAATGACCACATCCACTGCTGAGCGAGGACTTCCACGCGGAGAACTTTTTCCGTCGCTGGATCAGGATATTTCCAGAATGTGTTCAGGAGATCATTACTCGCCAGACGAGTGATGTTGAGATCGATGGTGAGGAAGACCGCTGCACCGATCACTGCGGTTGCGATGATGTGCTGCTTTTTATTCCCGTAGGTATAGTAAGGAGTCTTGTGGCGCTTTCTCGAGTAGAGATAAGAGAACCCAAAGAGACCGATACAAACCAGGATGAAATAAAAAATACAAAGCGCCGTCGTGTAATTCCAAAGACCGTCGATCAGGTGACCATTGGTGGAAATGTCCTTTGGCGGCATCGAAAGGGTAAACCAGTTCATTCTGCTTTCCTTGAAAAAAAACTAATTATCTAAGATATTTAAACTATATTTCTAAAAAAAATCATCAAAATAAAAACGCATGGCAGATAAACCAGTGAGCCATAAAAATATCGTCTTGCCCAAGTAAGTAAGGCAGGAGTTCCTTCTTCCAGCGCGTGCCCCCAGAGTGAGTAGACAAAATACCCACCACCAATCAGGAGAACAGCGTACTTGTAACCCTCAGTCACTGCCCCGATGTAAAAAGGAAGCATGGAAACAAAAAAGAGGGCCAGAGTATAAACACCAATTTTATGAATCGTGGCAGAGATCCCAATGTGACCGGGATGAGTCTTGATGTCGGCACGGTTGTAGTCATTGACGTGATAGATCGCGATCGAAAGAAAATGCGGAAGTTGCCAAATGAAAAGGATCGCAAAAAGAATGAGTCCGAGAGTTCCGATGGAACCTGTCACTGAAGTCCAACCCATGAGGGGAGGAATCGCACCAGGAATGGCACCCGCGAAAAGCGCCCAACTTGTTTTCGTTTTCATCGGCGTGTAGAGAAGAACGTAAACGACCGCCGCTATGAAGCCCAAAATCGAAGTCAGTGGATTGATGAAATAGAAGAGAGCAAGAAGACAGATCCCCATAAGACCAAGACCGAAACTCAGCGCTGTATTTTCTGAAATACGACCCGATGGCAGGGGACGATCTTTGGTACGATCCATGAGTTTATCGATGTCTTTTTCGAGGTAGCAATTAATGGCACAAGCACCACCCACGAGCCCGGAAGTCGCGATGATAGAAATCACGGCTTGAAGGAGGGAAATCGATCCGGGCGCGAGCCACATACCGAGAGCACTCGTCAGGATCACGAGCGAAGATAAGCGAGGTTTCGTGAGAGAAAATAGGTCCCCGATGAACGTAGGTGTTTTCTCAGACAACAGAAGTGTGCTTTGTGTGGTCGTCGTCATATCTCTCAACTCTTAATGATGAGCACAAAGGATATAATAGTCATTACGTTTTTTAAACCTTAAACCACTGATGAACCATCAGATATATCAAAACGCCCGTGAACGAAACATACATCCAGATGGGGAATGTGATGCGGGCCCACCAGCGATGCTTTTCTCGATTGTTCTTGAGAGCGTGATAGAAGGTAATGAGGATCGGTGGGACCATGAAAGCCGCCAAAATTACATGCGGCACAAGAATGCATAAATAGAATGTCTTAATCCAGCCGAGCTCTGGGAAAGTCGTGGAGCCGTGATGATAGTGATAGGTGAGGTAGCCTACGAGAAAAATTGTTGAGAAAGCGAGAGCCGAGAACATGAATCTCTTATGAGTCGTTTCGCGTTTTTTCCTGATGGAATAATAGCCAAGGATAAGACAAATAGTAGACAGCGAATTGAAGACGGCGTTGATGAGCGGGAGTTGTTCAGTTCTCATCGAAGGATTGTGTGGCGTATTTTTTTGTCATGCGGAAGAAAAAATAAAAGGGGATGTAGGTGCAGGCAACGAAGATAGCAAGAATAATCAGAGTCCAAGGCGGTCCTGACTGCACACCCGCCATCTTCACAGTCTCATGACAGTTGGGGCAGGCCCAGACTGTCATAGAGAAAATGAATAAGGCGAGTGCGGTCAAAACTTTCATTAAAGAAGATAGATAAATGTGAAGACGAGAATCCAGACCAGATCCACGAAGTGCCAGAAGAGTCCAAGGATCTCGAGGCGGTTATAATCACCACTGTCGTAGTCACCGCGGAGGGCGAAACGGTATTCCGTGATGAGATAAAGAACACCGGTCAGAACGTGGAGTCCGTGGAAACCAGTGACAATATAGAATGTGGAAGCGAAGAGATTATTCCCGTGAGCGAAACTCGAAAGAGTCATGCCCGCATGAACGAGATGCTGGTACTCATAAACCTGAATCCCGAGGAAGATCACTCCCCCAGCAATCGTGGCGAGTAACCAATTGAGCATCTGTTTTCTATCTTTATGCTTACAAGAATCAATGGCGAGAACCATCGACACTGAAGAACAAACGAGAATAAACGTCGCAAAACCTGAAAGGTTTACCCCTAAGTATTTTGCGGGCTCAGGCCAGTCCATTGTTGAACGAAGAACGGCGTAAGCGAGAAGAAAGCCAGAGAATGACATCGCATCCGTGACAAGGAAAATCCACATGGCAAGCTTACCGATGGAAGCTTTACCAAACTGAGGATCATTTCTTTCTTCTTGAGCATGGTGACCATGACCATGAGCTGCGGCATGAGACATTTTCGTATCCTTTTTGCACCTGATAATATGAAAAATTCTATAGCATTGGAATGGATTTATGAACTAAAAATCTTTCTCATCCTGCGTCACCAAATTTAATTCTTGAATCACTCTAGGGGCCAAACTAATATTCAGTTCCTTTGAGGTTACCCATGATTGATCTTAACCAGCACCGTACCTATATTCATGATCTCGCCAATAATTTTTCCATCATGGATGCCTCCATCACGCGAGCGATCACTATGATCCAGCGGAACCATCCGGAGATGACCGAAGAGATCACACGTCTGGTAAAGGCCGATGAGTACATGAAAAAGTCCATTCATACGCTCAAGGCCTTCCGTGAGCACCTCCATGCCCAGATTGAGGCCGAAGGACAGAAGCTACCTAATCTCTAAGCCTCTTGAGAGAGGGGAAGTGTTTCGCTCCAGTAATATTCTGTTCTTTTCTTTCCGGGCCTACCGATAGGCTCCTCATGATGCACGTATTATTTCTTTTCATCTCTCTGTCTTCTTTTGCCGTGGAACTGCCTCCGATGGCCTGTCCGGATAAAGTGAAATCCACTCTTTCGGAATGGAAGGCCACCAGTGAATGGCAGGAAGAAAAGCAAGCAGGTCTTAAGGGTTCATTCTTTGCGACACCCACGAATAAAGTCGGGGAGTGGGTTCTTGTCAGAAGAATTCCCATCGGCACTGTTGTTTCAAAGGCCCGGGATGACGGAAGAATCGAAGTCGTCTTTGATGAGAAAAAATGCGATTCAAAAACCAAAACCTACACCCATAAAAAGCGCGCCGGATTCGGTGACTCTGATCTCGAGAGCTTCATCAAAAAAAATAAGACCGGGGCGATCTACGTCTGGTCTCCGCGCATGACCCTTTCGGAAAACGGGATCAAGGAAATTCAGACCGCGGCCCGTTCGAAAAAACTTCCGGTCCTGGTTCTCATGGACAAGGATCTCCCTGAGAGTGAGCGCCAAAAGCTCGAGAAGAAACTAGGTAAAGAGGTCACCCGTACGGTGGACTCCTTTGAGCTCAGCATGCGCCACGTGCAGATGCATTTTCCGGCACTTTTAGTTTTTAAAGATCAAAAAATATTACCTGGAGTGAAATACGGATATGAAAAAGCTGATCGCTATAAGCTTGATCTCAGTAAGCTTCTTCGCTAACGCCGACGTCTGTGAGTTGAACAGCGGAAGTTTTGACAGTGCCGTCCGGATCAACGGACTGCCCGGTTATTTCTTCAAGGTTCATCCTGACGGAAGATACATCTCCTTTATCGAGGCCGGCAATGAGCTCATCGACCTCAAAGATGGCACAGAAACACGTCTGCCAGGTGGAGTGGATCCCGTTTGGTCTCCGGATGGAGCAATTCTCACTCACCCGGGAGGTAATGATGAAGGAATGAAGCTCTACCACGCGAATTCCGCCATCGAGGCATCTCTGAGGGGAAAACCGGAAGAAGCTCAGGGCGTTTCTGATCCTCGCCTTCAAGGTGTCTATCAGTCGATCGGAAAAAGCGGGGACACTTATTCGGCGATCACGGATCATGAGGGAGTCACTCTCGCTCAGTATAAAATCGTGGATGGAGTCATTACTCCCTCGGGAGAAGGTTCACGCCTCTGCGGCAACATTCCGAACTTCAACTCGGATCTCCCGATGCTCTCTCGCGACAGTAAGTATCTTTCGGTCTACGACAGCACTTCGCGCTCAACAAAGATCTATAACATCAATGGTGTGAACTGCGATCTCGCCGTGGATCTCGGTTTTCCCACCGGAAAAGTTTCCTTCAACTTGGATTCTTCCCAGATCACTTTTCACATCGATCAGTTCGGGGAATTTGATGACGGTTGGTTCTCCGGAATCAGTAAGGATAAAGTCAAAAACGTCGTCGCCATGAAGCTCACGCGTGATGGAAACCGTCTTATTCCCGGAGACTGGTCTCTCGTTTCGAAAGCAGTCGCCATCGGGGACGGTGGTTATTATCCGGATTACGACGGCCAGGGAAATATTCATTACCTTGAAGACCGATCGAACTTTTTTCAGTTCGTGAAAGTTCGCCAGAATCAGCTCGAGTGGTTTCCCTTCGATGCCGATCTTCTCAAACGCTCAGGTGATTGTGTCGACTGTAACAAAAATCAAGTGAAAAACGGTTTGGATGTGCTTGCGACTCTCTGGACCAATGTCTGTGAGGCAAGTGGCATCGATATGAAGCTCTCACCAGTGAGTGCGGCATCCATTGAACCAGCGGGATGTGTCGCTCTCGTAAATGATTTCTGGACGCCGACTCTGGGAATCACCAAAGAGAAACTTCTCAGCAGTTGTCCACGCAAGCAAGCTCAAGCGGGAAATATTGTGGGAGAGTGGGACCTCAATCGCCAGAGAAAGGGTGATGAACTGTTCAACTCTCGCTGTCTCATGTGCCACGGCTCGCAGATGAATGTGACTGTCGAGAAACGCTATGATATTCAGACAGGTCCTCAAACGTCTGTCTCAGGGGATGCTTATCGAATTCGTGATTTACTTCCTCGTTTTGACCTTGAAGAAAATGACGCTCGAACCATTGGGAGAATGCAAGATGCTATTCAGAGTGGGAAAATGCCAAAAGGCTCAGTCTTTACAGCGGATGAAAAAAATCTGGTGACTGATTTCCTTGAGCGGAAACTCGTCGACCATGGTGAAGACGAGTCGCAAGTCTGGCAAGGAAGCATTCGCCGGTACACCCCAGAAAACCTTGCCAAAGAACTTGAGTCCCAGCTCGGCTACAATCCGAATGCGACCCCCGAACAGAGAGGATTCATTACCCGCGGTGTGAATTGTATGTTCGGCAACATCAACTGCGATGCCTATCTGCTGGAGTATGCTGCCAGTCTTCCTCCCGAGAACAAGGAAGAGCAAGTTATGCGTATGCGGTGTGATGTGATGTCGGGAGTGACGCCTCAGGAGTGCCACGACTGGTATTTGGAAAAGTCGGAAGAAAAGAAAAAGTAAAAAAAAAGCCCCTCTTTCGAGGGGCCTTTTTTTTGTATTACTTAACTTTCCAGTAGTACTCGATCACGAGGCGTTTTTCGAACGCGAACGGGATGTCTTCAGCGAGTGGCTTAGAAACCATTTTCGCTTTTTCTTTCTCAGCAACCGCTTCCTTCGTGAGGAACGCAGGAACCGCAGAAATTCTTGGACGCTGTTTCGCCTGGAGGTAGTTACCAGAACGAGCACCAGTGTCTGTGATTTCGATCACATCATTCGGAGATACTTTGAATCCCGGAACGTTAACAGTCTTACCGTTAACTTTGATGTGCTTGTGAGAAACCATCTGACGAGCAGCTGGGATTGAAGGGGCCCAGTTACAACGGAAGACAACGTTATCAAGACGAGATTCAAGATTGATGATCATGACATCAACCCATGACTGAGTCTTAACTTTCTTAGCGTTCTTTACGTAGTTACGGAGTTGAGACTCGCGCAGACCGTAGTTGAACATCACTTTTTGCTTCTCGATCAAACGAACCGTGTAATCTGAGAGCTTCTTACGGGCCATACCGTGTTGACCTGGACCATAAGGTTTTCTTTCGAGAGCGCCGGCCTTGCCGAGTCCCGGAAGTTCAACACCGAGGCGGCGTTGAATTTTGAAGCGCGAGCGCCCCATGTCGATTTTTGCCATAAGTTTCTCCTTTGGCTTTAGCAGGAAACAAATTAATAATGAACTTCTCCCAAAGAGCCTGCATCCTCACAAAGAAAAAGTGTGAACAAGTTATAGGGGAGCATCCACAGCTTGGCAAGCAAAGTCAGCCATTTAATGCACGACGGCTAAATCTAGAGGCCCCATTCTTTAAAATCCGTTTCATTTCTGTCATAATGGGGGTGCCTACGGGCAAAGGAATAAACTAATGAAATTTCTCCCACTCGTTTTAGTACTTATCGCTGTCATTTTTGGCGTTTCTTATGTCCATGAAAGTGACGTAACGACGGACATAAAAGATGAAGTCCAAAGCAGTGCTGCCGCTCCGGAACATAAGTCTGAAATACCTTTCTAAATAATTTTTTTTCCCTCGGTCAGGGAGCGATTTCTATTTTCCCTGAAGTTTCGGCATAAGATTGGCCATCTCTATCGCGGCCATCCCAGCATCCCAGCCCTTATTTCCGGCCTTCGTGCCAGCCCGCTCGATCGCCTGCTCGATGGTATCAGTCGTGAGAACGCCGAAGATCACTGGAACACCAGTTTTCAGAGCGGCGTGGGAGATTCCCTTGGCCGTCTCGTTACAGACGTAATCGTAATGAGAAGTAGAGCCACGGATAACGGCACCGAGACAAATCACGGCGTCGTATTTTTTTGACTCTGCCAGAGCAAGGGCCGCGAGTGGAAGTTCAAAGGCACCGGGAACCCAGACTTCGTCGATGGAATGGGGATTGATATCGTGTCTCGTGAGAGCATCAATCGCTCCACCATGAAGTTTTGAGGTGATGAACTCATTAAACCGAGCAGTCACGATGGCGACTTTAAGTTTTGATGCTGAGAGACTGCCTTCGATTTTCATATCCTGCTCCGTCTACTGCTGAGGGAAGTTCTGAGTCAGTAAATGCCCCAGTTTCATTTTTTTCGTCAAGAGGTACTGCGCATTCTGATGATGGGCATTCATCTCAAGCGGGTAGCGCTCGATGTTCGAGATGTTGAGTTTCGCGAGCCCGTCGAGCTTCTGGGGATTGTTCGTCATGAGACGAAGCGAGTTCACTTGAAAGTAATTAAGAATCTGGGCGGCCATCGTGTAGTCGCGCAGATCAACAGGAAAGCCGAGGTGGAGATTGGCCTCAGCCGTATCCATCCCTTGATCCTGAAGCTGGTAGGCCTTCACTTTATTGAACAGTCCAATGCCACGGCCTTCCTGGCGAAGATAAATCACCATGCCGTTTCCATCTTCCTCGATGAGTTTCATCGAGCGCTCGAGCTGGTCACCGCAGTCGCAGCGAAGGGAGCCGAAGATGTCTCCGGTAAAGCACTCTGAGTGAACGCGTACCAGAGGTGAATCGGTGAGGACACCCTTTACCATCGCGACATGTTCCTGCTTCAGAATCTCTGAGCGGAAGATGTACATCTGGAATTCGCCATTCTTCGTCGGAAGGGGAACGGTTTCAACATGAGAAATAAGATTCTCGTGAATCCGGCGGTACTGGATAAGGTCCGCGATCGAAATCATCTTCAGATTATGTTTCGTGGCGATCTCACAGAGCTCCGGCATGCGGGCCATGGTTCCATCGGGATTCATGATTTCGCAGATCACTCCCACAGGTGCAAAACCTGACAGGCGAGAAAGATCCACAGAAGCTTCAGTGTGCCCCGGGCGTTCAAGCACGCCACCGTCTTTGGCAATCAAAGGAAAGATATGTCCCGGACGAACAAAATCATTGGCCACGGTCTGGGGATCAGTCATGAGCTTAATGGAGTAAGAGCGGTCAGAAGAAGAAATGCCGGTTGAGATTTTTTCTCGAGCATCGATCGTCACCGTGAAAGCTGTACCGAGAGAGGCGGTGTTGGTCTGAACTTGAAGGGGAAGATCTAACTTTTTAGCAATGGCGGTGGAAACTGGAGTACAGATAAGACCGCGACCGATGGTGGCCATGAAGTTGATCGCTTCCGGCGTCACCATGTCAGCGGCCATGACGAAGTCGCCTTCGTTCTCCCGGTCTTCATCATCCACGACAATGATCATCTTCCCCGCGCGAAGATCGGCGAGGGCACTTTCAATAGAATCTAGTGGACGTAAATCAGTCTTCATATTTTGCATTAAAAAAATTCCGGGCCCATTCTTCTTTCTTCGTTTTCTCTTGATCAAAGCGAAGGAAGTTCTCGATATATTTGGCGATAATATCTACCTCGATATTGAGGAAGTCTCCAATCTTTTTGGTCCCGAGTGTAGTTCTTTCCAGGGTATGGGGAATGATGGCCACCGTGAGATGGTCCGCTTCCAGCCGGGCTATAGTTAAACTAATCCCGTCGAGACAGATCGATCCCTCCAAAATCATGTACTTGCGGAGTTCCTTGGGAAAATCGACTTTGATTTCCCAATTCTGTCCCATGATCTCAATGTTCTTTATTTTGCCGAGGGCATTCACATGCCCCTGAACCATATGGCCGCCGAGACGATCTGACGCCCGCATCGCAAGCTCGAGATTCACCTTATCGCCTTGTTTCAGCTGACCCAGGGAGGTCTTTTCCAACGTCATGTGAATCGCCTGAACGCGGAAAGTGCTTCCGGAAATTTTTGTCGCCGTTAAACAAACGCCGTTCGTCGCAACCGAATCATCAATCGCGATCTCTTGAATAAGGGCCGGAGCTTCAATCAGAAATTCCTTTCCTTCGGTATTACTTGAAATGGATTTGATGGTTCCCGTTTCCTGGATAAGTCCTGTGAACATTAATTGATCCTCCCGGTGAGGAGGATATCCTCGCCGAACATTCCTGATCTGAGATTGGTAAGTCTGGGTCTGTCTGAAAGAGTATGAAGTCCCAGGTTCCCGACGCTAGAGGGGCCGTCTCCCAGGAAACTTGGATTCATGAATAAGCTCACGCGCTGGATGAGATTGTCTTTCATCATTTCGCCTGCGAGGCAGGGCCCGCCCTCGAGTAAGATATTGACAATTTTTCGGGCATACAATTTTTCCATCGCTTCTCGAAGGGAGTTGACCCGGATGACTTGAGCCGAGGGAAGATCGACTGAACAATCATTCTTTGTGAACACGAGTGTTTTCTCTTTCAACTCGTCGGTGAAGAGCTCTTTATTCGAAGGGAGATTACCCGAATTCGTAAAAACAATTCTCCACGGCTGCTCGCCTCGGAAATCTTCGAGACGAACGTTGAGTTTGGGATTATCCGCTCGCAGTGTTCCGGCGCCGATCATGACCGCAGAATGTTCTGCTCGCATGTGATGAACCTGCTCCCGCGCTTTTTCTCCCGTGATCCAGCGGGATTCTCCACTGGGCATCGCAATTTTCCCGTCAAGAGTTGAGGCCATCTTGAGGTGAACAAAGGGGAGGGACTTTCTTTGGTTATGAAAGAAGACTTCGTTGAGTTCTTCACCGAGGTCCTCGTGGATGCCGTATTCCACTTCAATGCCGTGATCCCGCAGAAGTGTCATGCCCATGCCGTTCACAGCAGGGTTGGGATCAAGATTACTGATCACGACTTTTTTTATTCCCGCCTCAATTAAGCGCTGGGCGCACGGTGGTGTTTTTTTATTGGTATGGCAACACGGTTCTAGGTTCACATAGATCGTCGCCCCCACAACAGATTCTGTGGCATTCTTTAGGGCGTCAGCTTCAGCATGATCCTCGCCGGATTTCCGATGAAATCCCTCACTGATGATTCTTCCGTCTTTCACGATCACCGCACCCACGAGAGGATTGGGCCAGGTCGTTCCCAGGCCCATTTTCGCGAGTTCGAAAGTGCGAAGGATGAATTCGCTCACGCTTCCTCCAGATCCTGGAAGACCATGGCCGATGGATCTTTTTTCCATTCTTCTACGTAGAGCTCTAGCGAGTATCCGGGAGTCACACCCATCCACTCTTTGATGGTGGTGTGATTGATATTCATATTGAGCCACTTCATGATGCATGACTGGCGAAGAGATTTTGCCGTCATTTCGGATTTCAGTTCTTTCCGGAGATCTTCAAAAGAAAGTTCTATCCCGCGGGGAGAAAGTCCGCCTGAGAGAATGCGGTAAGGGTTGGCATTGAAGAGGAGTTCGTCCACTTCGAGGTCTTGATTCCTGAGCATCGTCTGATAGGCCTCTTTGTAGGCGAGGAAATCATTCTTGAAAATTTCTGGGAGAGGAATCGAGTAGGGATCGCGCTTCGGATGATCCACCATCACGCGGAAGCCATTTTTATCTTTCAGGATATTTCCCATAGAAAGTTTGGCCATGTCGGACACTTTCAATCCCGCCCCGTAGATCAGATGGAAAACAATAATGTTTCTCTGGTTCACGAGCTTCGTAATGCCTTCAGTGGAGGCCACGCGTTTTAAGAGAAGCTGATAGGTCTTGATGACATCCGGGAAAAGAGTCGGCTGCGGATTATCGAGAACCTTGGGGGAAACCGCCATTTTCTTTAAGGGATTTTCCGGAAAGAGACTTTGTCCCATCAGGAAATCAAAAAATAAACGAAGGGCCTGAACCCGGCGCCTCACGGAATTCGAAGATCCATATTTATTCCCGAGGTACTGAGAATATTCATTCACCTGAGTCGTGGTGAAGGATTTCATTTTCAGATTATTTTGCTTATCAATCAGGAAAGTATTGAAGCACTGGAGATCCGCTTTATAGTTTTTCACCGTGTTGAAGCTCTTCCCTTGGTGTTCGAGGAGCTTCAAAAATTCCTGTTGTTTATCGATCAAATTCCATTCCATAAACATGTCCCTGTTGGGTGCGTATATTACGAAAAAACCTTTTCACTGTACAGCAAAACGAATACCTTATGTGCATTCGGAGGCAGAATGATTACCGTTTCTAACTTATCCAAATCTTATGGCGGCCAAGTCCTCTATACCAATGGCTCTCTTTTTATTGGCCCGGGGGAAAAAGTTGGCCTCGTGGGTCCCAATGGCGCTGGGAAAACATCATTATTCCGCCTGATCTCCGGAGAAGAACGCGCCGATACTGGCACGATCGATTACGCAAAATCTCTTCGCATCTGTTACTTCTCCCAGAAAGTGGGAGAGATGAAGGGCCGTTCGGCCATTGAAGAAGTGATTCATGGCAATGAGCGCCTGGGTTACCTGAAAACAGAAATCTCAAAAATTGAAAAGGCCCTCGAAGACGGCGAGTACTCCGATGAGATGCTCGAAAAGCTGGGAGACTATCAGACCGAATTTGAAAAGCTCGGTGGCTACGATATTGAACATCAGGCCGCCGCAGTTCTCACTGGTCTTGGGATTATGCCCGATGAGCACCAGCGCCCAGTAGAGTCGTTCTCAGGTGGATGGAAGATGCGAATTGCTCTGGCGAAAGTGCTCGCGCAAAGACCTGAGTTCATCCTCATGGATGAGCCGACCAACTACCTTGATCTCGAAAGTATTCTCTGGCTCGAAGAATGGCTCAAGGCCTTCAAGGGCTCGGTTCTCATGACGAGCCATGATCGCGACTTTATGAATGGTCTCGTGAAGAAAATCGTAGAAGTGAATCACAAGGCGATCACGGTTTACTCAGGTAATTATGATTACTACGAGAAAGAACGTGAGATCCGTCGCGAGCAGCTCGTCGCCTCAAGTGAGAGACAAGAGGCGATGCTGAAAAAAGAAGAAGAGTTCATCGCGAAGTTCGCGGCCCGTGCCAGTCATGCGGCCCAGGTTCAATCCCGCGTGAAAAAGCTTGATAAGATTGATCGCATCGAAGTGATGCCAGAAGATCAGTCGATTAATTTTGAATTCCCGACTCCGCCGCGCTCTGGGAACGACGTCGTGAAAATCGAAAGTCTTGGCAAAGTGTATGTGTCCCCCGAAGGAAAAGAAAAGCGCGTCTTCGCTGGAGTCAGTGGACTCGTGAAGCGTCTGGAAAGAGTGGCCGTGGTCGGTGTAAACGGAGCTGGTAAATCTACCCTCCTGAAATGTATCGCCAACCTCACTGACCCGACCGAGGGGAAAGTGGAAGTCGGCTCCAACGTGACGGTGGGGTACTTTAGTCAGTATTCCATGGATGTTTTGAATCCTCAGAACACCGCCTTTGAAGAAGTCCGCAACCGCGTAAAAGATAAGTCAGACGGGTATATGAGAAATCTCCTCGCCGCATTCCTCTTCCGTGGGGATGACGTCGATAAGAAAATTTCTGTCCTCTCAGGGGGAGAGAAATCGCGGCTTATTCTGGCGACGATCCTCACGAACCCTTGTAATCTCCTGATTCTTGATGAGCCCACCAACCATCTCGACATCCGTTCTCGGGAAGTCCTCATCGAAGCACTCAAAAAATATGAGGGTACTATCCTCATCGTCTCCCACGACAGGCATTTTCTGAAGCAGTTGACGACGAGAGTTGCTGAAGTGAGCAAAGGGGGAGTAAGATTTTATCCAGGGACCTACCAGGAATATCTTACGTCAGTCGGAGATCATTAAATGGCCAAACAGATTAAGCTCGCACCCGATCAGGTTCTCTTACGTGAAGGCGAGCATTCTCACAGCATGTTCTGGGTTCAGACCGGGCAACTTATCGTGACAAAAAAGAGGGGCGGCGATGACGTCCTCTTGGGTCACGTTTATTCCGGTGAGCTCGTTGGGGAAATCTCTTTTCTTGATAATGAGGCCCGGAGTGCAACTGTGAAGGCCGTCTCTGAATGCGACGTGATCGAGATTCCTCAGGAAACTCTCGATAAAGTATTCAGCACACAGCCAAAATGGATGGAAATTCTAGTGAAGACGCTGGCCGAGCGTCTCCGCAAGGCCAACGCCAGGATTAAAGTTTAAGGAAGTCTGACAGTGGCAGAAGATGGTTTTCCGCTCATGTCCTTGTCCCCGGAAATCTTGAGAGTTCCGCGAGCATAGTATCCTTCGTCCAGACGGTAGTCAGAGATGTTAAAGACTGCCGTTGTTCCGATGATGGCCTCACATCCATCAAACCCGCCTTCAATTTTTTCTACCAATTCGGCCTGGCACTGAACCGGGAATGATTCTGCACATCCTTTCATTTTGAGAGAGAAAGTGTGCTTCTTGCATCCGCCGCCGTAGGAAACATCCACGAGGATGTTTTTCTTCGAGGCATCGAGTTTTGCTGAGTGGACTGTGGCCGCAAATGATGAAGCACTGGAAAGGGCGAGTATAAGAGCGATGAATTTCATAAAGACTCCTTAAAAAATGTTGGGTGCGGCTTATCTATCAACTTCTGTTTTGTGATGCATAGGGTCAGTGTAAAGTTTCCACGCTCATTGCCACATAGGGTGAAATCCCTTAAAAGGGTGCATTCTTATTTTTGCCTGATTTTCTTCGAGGGGATCAGGATAGACGACCTTAAAGGTGATGCATGTCACGTCCTCGCTTACACGAATGTTTAAGTGCTCTCTTCGAGCATAAAAATCCATCAAATCTGATGTCGGTTTTAAAGCACGATGACTTTGAGTCATTCCTTTCACTCCATGGAATTACTGACGGGCATGATGAATTTGTTCAGGCCTTCATCCATAAATCCTTTTCTCACGAATACGCCGTCGCTCACCAAGAGCAGCTCGAGTTCCTGGGAGACGCTGTTCTCCAGTTCATCCTCACAGAGGAGCTCTATCAGCGCCTCCCTCATGAAAGTGAAGGGCGCCTTTCTAAACTCAGAAGTTCTATCGTGAACGAGGAATCACTTGCCATTCTTGCCCGTGGTTTAAAGCTCAATGACTTAATCCTGGTCGGGAAGGGAGAGTTCAAAAAAAATCTCTTCGATCAGGATACGGTCCTGGCGGACACTTTTGAGGCGATGCTCGCCGTGATCTATCGGAAAAACGGACTCGACTTCACGAAGAAGCTCTTCTTCCGCTGGCTCGACAAATACCGGGCGGGAGTTTTTGAGAATGATCTTGCGAACTTTGACTGGAAATCAAAACTCCAGGAAAAGACTCTCGCCGCCTATAAGTCTCTGCCGAAGTATACCTCTTACGAGAAAGATCACGGTTTTGTGGTCGAGATTTGGATTGAGGGGAAAAAAGTGACCGAGGGCTTCTTTCCGAGCAAAAGGGCCGGAGAGAAGGAACTCGCTGAAACTGTTTTAAAAAAAGAACTCATTTAGGAGCCGATATGCTGTTTGAAAATCAACATCCGCTGAATAAGTCCGTCATGATTGCCGTTCTCGGGAAACCCAATGTCGGAAAATCTTCCTTCATTAACCATCTTCTGGGATTTGACCTCACGATCGTGAGTAATCTTCCGCAGACAACGAGAAACCAGTTCCATTGTGCTTTCACGATTGACCGCACAGAAGTCGTTCTCGTCGACACTCCGGGCATCCATGGTTCGAATATGGAGCTCAATAAGCGCATGAATGGTCAGGCCCAGATGGGCTCGGAAGGTGTGGACATCAACTTCGTCCTTCTGGCCTTAGATAAGCACATCATGGGAGAGTTCAAGGACTTCCTGAAAAACTTTGAGAACGAACTCACACGCACTTGGATCATCTTCACGAAAGCTGATCTCGTGGATGAGTCGAAGTTTGATTTCCCTAAAATCATAGAAGAGCTGAAAGCGATGTGCCCTTCGATCGAAAAACATTTCGTGATCAGTGCCAAGAACGGGCACAACATTCACACGGTCACTGGTGCCATCCAGGACGCCGCTCAGTCAGCGATGCATCTCTACCCAGGCGGAGACGCTTCCAACATGAACGAGCGCTTCTTTGCCACGGAGTACATCCGCGAGCAAGCCTTCAAACTTCTGAAGGAAGAGCTTCCTTATGAGATCGCAGTGGTGATCGATGAGTATAAAGATATCCGTAAGTCAGAGGGAGAAACACCTGAGGCGCATATTTCGGCAAGTATCCTCGTGAACCGTCCGTCGCAGAGAGCGATCGTCGTGGGATCGAAGGGAAGTATTATTAAGGAAATCGGCATGGGTGCTCGAAAGAAAATCGAGGCGATGACCGGCGGGAAAGTTCATCTGAATCTTCACGTGAAAGTGTCTCCGAAATGGATGAATAACAATTTTGTTCTTGATGAGATCGGCCTTCCGCGTACTCAAAAAAGTGCACGTGTCTGGAGGGCGAAGAAATGACAACAAGATCAATGGTGGTTTCCATCATCGGAAGACCGAACGTCGGAAAAAGTACGATCTTCAATCGTCTCATGAGAAAACAATATCTCGCGATGACTCACGATCAGCCGGGTGTGACCCGTGACCGTCACTACGGCATCATGGTGATGGAAGAGGAAAGAGAAGGGGAGACGAAGAAAGAAGAACTCATTCTGGTTGATACCGGTGGATTCTATCCTGAGAAAATCGACATCGATCCGTCGAAGAAAAAAAACAACATTGACCCGTTCTTCAATATCATGGCCGATCACGCGAAACTGGCGATCAATGAGTCTGACCTTGTTCTCTTCGTGGTAGACGTCCGTGAAGGTCTTCTCCCGTTCGATGAAATGATCATGAACCACATCCGTGGGGCGAAGAAGCCCGTGTGGCTTCTCATGAACAAGTTCGACACGGAAAAGCAGGAAGGCGATCAATACGACTTCTACAATCTGGGTCTTGAAGAAGAGCACATGGTTCGCATGTCCGCCGAACATAACCGCGGCTTCTATGATCTGCGCGAAAAACTCTTCACCCGCGCCATTGAGTTTGGAAAATCGGAGAAAGCAAAAGAAGAGGCCGAATACCTCCAGCGCGGTGTCCGTCCTCGGCACGATGTGGTGACTTCTGTCGCTATCATCGGTGCTCCGAACGCGGGGAAATCCACGCTCCTGAACTGTCTCGTCGGTGCCCAGCGCGCCCTCGTTTCGGAAATCGCCGGGACAACGGTTGATCCGATTGAAGGCTATATCGATCTTTACTTCGGTCCGGATGTTGATCTCCTCAGCACCAAAGAGAACCCATTCCGCAAAGACTCAGAAACAATCTTTGAAGAGATGAAGCAACTCGCTCAGGACGGGAAAATTGTCGATTACTCCCTCGACGATGAAGAAGACCTGACTCTGGAAGAGCAGAAAATCTACGTCGAGTTCGGACAGGAGTCAGAACACGCGTTTGAAGAAGACGATGAAGAAGTCGCCAACTCGAAAGACTTCGATTTCGATGAATCCATCGTGGAAGAAGATTACTTCACTGAAAAAAGCATCATGAAAGAAATCGAGCAGGGGTGGAACGCTCCGGCGTCTGAACCTGTGGCCGATATCGAGCACATCGCCTTCGTGAACCGCTGGAGATCCATCAAGCTCGTGGATACCGCCGGCATCCGGAAATCAAAACTGGTGGAAGGCTTCATTGAGACTCAGAGTGTTTACCGTTCCCTTCGTTCCATCTCTGAGTCTGACATCGTTCTGTTCATGGTGGATTCAACTCTGGGGATCACTCACCAGGATAGACGTCTTCTTGATATTGCTCTTGAGAAAGGGAAGTCCCTGATCATCTGTCTCAATAAGATCGATCTTCTCCGTGAGACATTCGCTGATGTGAAGAAAAAGAAAGACTGGCTCCAGGATCTTCAGGACACCATTCCTTGGCTTGGGTTCTGTCAGCTCATCACGATCTCTGCGCAGAAAAACAGAAACATCAATTACCTTCGTGAGGCGATGAAGCGCACAATCGTGATCCGTAACCGGAAAATTCCGACGTCTCAGCTGAACCGTTGTCTCACGACTCTCACCGATACCAATCCGGTGATGGTAAGAAAGACCAACGGCATTCGCTTCAAGGTGAAGTACGCTTCGATGCTCAAGTCATCGCCTCCGACGTTTCTGTTATTCAGCAACAAGTCGCAGGGAATTCCTGAAAACTACAAGCGCTACCTCATCAACGGAATCCGGAAAGAATTCAGTCTCACCAATACACCGGTGCATCTGATTTTCCGAACCTCTTCGGACATCGAAAGAAGAATGAAGAAAGTGGAGAAGAAGAAGGCCGGCGCGGGCTCCAAAACCTGGTAGAAAACTACCAGGTAAAATTATAAGTGATCATGACGGATATGACATTACCGGTGAGATCGTCGAATCCGTAAGTTGATCCCTGCTTCTGGGACGCAGTCGCCGCCGGGTCACTTGGATCGATCCGGCGGTAATCCTGGGTGAATTTATCGAAGAAATTCACCACGTGATAAAGGAGTTCAACACTCACGTAGGATTTTTTCAATTCCACTGGAAACTCAAGCCCCGCGCCGATACCTGAACCGATACCGCCGCCTTTCTGCCTGTCAAAATCTCTGCGATCAATGAACTTGTTAGTCTGG
>JAULBW010001230.1:0-28306 GCA_032358265.1 Vaucheria bursata | reverse complement strand
TCACTTCTATCAACACAAGTCAGTAAATGTAATGTGCATGTTTCATTCTTGTTCATTGTATTTTGCGTTCCTGACACCTGTAAACCTAACAAACAATCCATCCTACAGGAAAACTAGCCTGAGCTTGCAAAAAAAGCTTCATGATTTCTGCCCTAGAGGCTGACTAGGTGAACTTCTTTCTAAAGGCAGCAAGTTTTTTTGCATCCCTGTTGGAGTTCAAACTTGGTGTACTGGAGATTGGCATGATGTAATGCTCTCCAATTTTGGCCAACACTAACACTGACTTGTGCATAACAGTTTTGAAATATATTAAGAGTTCAGTGAAAAATTTGTGAGGAATCGTTGCCTTTAGAGACCTGTTGACCACGCAGTTTGTTACCTGTCGTGTTCGAGGCAATTTCTCAATGACTTGCTGCTGCAATGTTGTAGTGGTCAAAGTTATTCCAAACCACTAGTTATTTTTGTTTGCCTTAACCCATGACCGCATCTATATATCAGCACAAATTTCTGGCTGCTTCCAAGGATTTTTGCCATACTGTAAACTCGATGCCAAAGGCAAAGTAAATAATGTAGGGTTGGGTAAAGAATAGAGGCACTTCCTTACCCTTCACATTAAATACTAGTTTCATGTTAAAGATCACCTCTTCTCTTAAACTACCAAGTGAGTATGAATTATTCTACTGTAATAGCAATGGCCTTAGTACATGAGCACATTGCAGGTATGCGCTGCTTACAATACATCTAATGATGAGGCAATGTGATTTCATGACTTACAATCTGCTCATACAAAGTACCTTGTCTCTGGAAGGTAAAGATGAACTGCAGCTTATGCTCTACTCCACAAAATATGCGAGTCTTGTCCCTGCTGATGATGTATTCCTTCTATTTTCTCCTGGACTACATTATATACAGATAGAATGGTCCTGTCAATAATTGTCAAACTAGTGCAGTGCAGTACAAGGTGAGCAATGTATTCCATCATTAGTAAACTAAGGCTTTGAAGTTAGCTAAGAACTCCATGCAGGCTCCTGCAGAACTTGCTGGGCCCCATGTATTGTACACTTTATTGGTACACAAATTTCTATCAGACTACTTTAACATTTATGGTTTCTCATCTTTCTTTCCAAAAAGTTTTAATTGAAACATCAAATTATACTCCATCCACTTCCCATTCTACATATGAGACTAAACTAGTTAAATGCTTCAAAGCTGTTGACTTCTATGATTATGCTTTTCCCAGAATTATACCTCATATAAAAGGCTGAACGTATGGAAATATATGCAAAAACTATTTTTTTGAAATAATTATTTGCAAAATTTTGACAAAATTTCTGAATTAAGGTAGAAAAGCTTAGTCGGCCCAGAAGTTTTGTTGGGTACTTTGATAGGACTGTTTTCCTCTCTTTTTAAAATACTGGCATATACTCTTTGACCAATCTTCAAGCTCGATCCAAAATGCTGGTTTATTCTCTAAATTTTTCTAGGAGGGTCTAAGAGCAGCTCTAACACAAGTGAAAGATTTTGGGCACAACACAAAGCATCCACCAATCATTATTAATGCATTTTGAAATACTGCTCCTGGATTAATTATTTTGACTTGTTCTTTTTTAAATGCACTAGGTCGATTGGATTTGAGACTACATGAAACATTAAAAAGTAACTCTAGAAAGGTACTGAAAAATAATTACAAATTTACATTTTTATTTAGAAAATTTTAGCTTCGAAACTTTAGTAACAGCTGCTTTATTTTCTTTCCTCTTTTGCACATTAGCTTTCTCTTGCTGCGCATCATAGTTCGCAACATCATAGGCCGCTTTCATGCGACTCATATTTTTTTTACTGACCTGAAAAAAGAAAAAAAAAGCCAGAATTAAGTATTTATTAATTTCGGCCTTACATTTTCTTCTAACAAAAAGCAATTCCATGGTAAAAGTGAAGTCTGCAATTCAAGGGGTGCTGATTACACGGCAGTCAGAAATTACAAAAAATTTATCAATAGTTACACCAGATGATGTTTCAAACAGTAAACTCAATTAAGCCTGTATGCGAGAGATATTGCGCAGCAATTACCACTTTATAAAATTGCTAGAGTAATTTTTATGATACAACAAACAAACAACTGCAAGTACAGAGAAGAAGAAGCATCAAGGAGTACTGACGCACTGGCTTACATCATTGTTTCCATTATATTATATTTTTGTGAAAATTTCATTTCTACACTGAAAAAAACTGTCCTTTCCAAGGGGACAAAAGCAATATCTTCATTACGATAGTTTTTTCTAAAACTTGAGTCATTTTGAAAATATACTGTTACGAATATATATATTTTACAAATAAAGGTTAAGGTGCAGTTAATGATGATGAAGTATGGAAGTATAGAAGCATTTATGACTTTTCAGCTCACAAAAACTTTATTTATGATGAAAGTTCACGGATAATATAATAGTAATATTTTGAAAGGTTTATCATCTTAAACTGCACTGGTACCCAAAAACATGTCGTAAAATAGAGCAAATGTCATATATCAATTTAGAGAACTACACTAATTTTTAATGTATTATTCTAGTTTATCGAACTCACAACAAGGAAAAGTATTCTACATTCTTAAATATAAATATTCCTTGCCAATCGACTAAGCAATGTTGGGTAGTTATTAGTGGGTTAGTCTTGTGTTTACATCAGGAGCCCCGAAGAGGGCCCCCAATAGGCTCAGTAGGAGCGTATAATGATTGGTAATGTCTAAAGGATTATGGTGACTCAAGCATGTTACATACCTCCTTATGGTCAACAATTGGAAATGGATAATCTTTTCCGATAATGCAACCGGCACTTTTTTGAATAGATAAAGGTGCTGTCGATGGCTCATATATATACTTATCCGGAAAATTTTTCAACTGAAAAGAACAATTTATACAGTTTCAAAAACGAAAAAAATACATACATATATAACTGATTGTTAAACTTGTCATTGATAATGTATAAATGAAAGGTTAGTTTGTTAGAAGAATAAATTCTAAACCAATAATGTTACTTTCTAACAGATTAAGCTATTTTTATTGGCTTAATAATAATTCTGAAAACAGTTGGATGCTTGCTATCAACCATACGTATACGAATAATGCATAAACTTTCATTTTTCAATGTTGTGATTCGTCAATATATGATTACATTTGCACTCCATGTTTACTATCATTTAACGATTGTACCATTTTTTGTGATTTTTTGAGGGACATGCTGAATTAAATTATTTAGATTAAAAGTTGATTTTTTCTAGTTTGATGGAAATACATTTATTTTGTCCTTTTTATTTAAAAATAAGTAGTAGTAAAAGCAATAGTTACAATAATAGAATAAAAATAGATCAATGAAATCAAATTACTTGCAACAGTATAACAGTTATGAACTACAGAAACTTCTACTTCATAAACAAAATGAAGATCGGGAAAATTTTTAAATTTTATCTTTAACCTTGAGAAAGAATAAGCTCTTTAAGGTGCAGTTTCAAAGTTAAGCTATTATCAGGGGAAAATAAGTACAATTTATTAAAAGATGTATTCTAACAATTTTCATGGATACAATAACTCAAGGGCAACTTGAGAAATTTTGATATTTCATTACGATAAATTTGATTTTATCTGAATTTTCCTGCTAATACTTGCATTCGGTTCCAAAGAATTCGATCATATCTTTCGAATTATTGTGATTCATAAATTCATTCGAAATTTCAAATATCTCATGTAAAAATTCTATTAAAGGATTTTTGCTGAGAGTCGAATATTATTCTTGAACAACGTGCATAAATTCGGCATGCAAGCTAGAAAGTGTGGCATTTTGGAGGTACACTAGTAGCTTTCACCAAGGCATCACTATGCATGAAATATCCCAATTTTGAAAATCAATAAATTTACCTCAGTAAATGCCTTCAAAACTAAAATTTTCAAGTAAATAATTACAAATTAAGCTAATAGAACAAAAGATACCAATTATTCAAATTATTCAAAGTAGAAAAAATATACAAAGGCAATTTTTACCTGTGGAATATATTTCCGAATATAACTACCAGAAGGATCAGTTTTTTTTCCAAAGGCAACAGGACTATAGCATCTATGCCATAGCAAAAAAACTTTTTATTCAAAATATGTATGTCATAATGTCAATTAGATTATATTCAACTATCTTCGTTCATATATTTTGTATGGATTATTCATACTGTAATTCTAAGGTTGGATTCATAGTACGTATATTTTAAATTGCACTGTAATAACACTTATGAATCCATCGCTTTTCCAGGTTCTTTTTCATTTATCTTGGTTCAACTTTGATGAATTCAGTGTAGAGCTCAAGTCAATGTCAACCTTCTTCTGGATTCTTCGTGTATCGAGAAAATCTTATAATCTTCAGTAAAGCTCAGTTGATAGCTATAAATCTCGAATGTCAAGCGTCGTTGAAGCAAATGCGATGCCTGGTATATTAAGGCTTATTTTTTGTATAACAAAAAAGGATATGTTCTAAGTCTCTTTTTTTCATACCCCTATCCACGTGTCACATGAACATATCACCATCAGAGACACAAATATGAAACGATATATCAATGGTAAAAAATTAATGAAATGAAGATCATCCAATTCAAATTTTAATGTTGCAAGTCCCAGTACATCAACCTAATCGTTTACAAATCACCATAAATTCATCAGGGCTATACTCTCGTATGTTACGAACACGGACGATACTACTGATCTCTAAATTCTGTAGATGCTCTTCCAAATATTGAAAGCCCGATGACCACATCCAACTAGAGTAACAATTACAAGAATAAGAGGTAACTGTTGAAAGGTTACATATTTTACAAATTTATAGCATTTTGGAAATTGATTTTTTGCAACGAATATTTTTGAAAATTATTTTTTTACATTAGTGCTCTAAGTAACTTCTGTAGCATATTCTAACAAGCAGATCATATAACATGTTGGTAGATAGCAGTTTAAATAACACGGCTTCTCTTCACTAACAGATATCTTTAAACATTCTCTCGTTTACCACTACAAATAAATTTCCCCTTATATTATTTGCTTCATAACTGTAGAAATCAAATCGAGCAATGACTCGCCACGTACTGGAATATTTCTCTCTTATTTTCTGTCTCTATCTAGTTCGATATCGTACTTATGACTCAGAAGTCACATCTAGCGCCCCAAGTTCGAAGTATACTTTGAGTCCAATTCTAACAATCACATATGCAGCACGGTAGAAACAGAAAAAATAAAGATAGCATCAGTGGGATAGCATGTACATAATGAAATTCTAGTTCGGTCGAGTTCAATCATAGATAGTCATGGTAAGACGCCGAATTCACTTTGGCAGCGTGATGGCAACTTACTGTAACTTCAAAATATTTCAAGCTGTCTTGACTTAACGTGAAAAATTCCAAGTCGACTTGCCAACCCAATTAACCACACTAAACTGCGGTTGCGAACTATATGAATCAGAGACGCCAATTTGAGCTATCTGAGTTACAAACTTCAAGTAGCATTAGATTCTGCAGTAGTTACTTATTATGCACGTATCTATATATTTACTAATAGAATTATTAAAAATGTTAAGAAATATCCCGATATACATTACTCATGTGGCTTGTAAAAATACTGCAAAAATCCAACGGAATTTTATTTGAAAAAAACGTTTCTACTGAATTTTTAATCCTGTTATCTGAAATATGGCATTACTAAGGAAACCGTATTAATCGAAAGTGCGCTATTGGAGAAATTACTGTATGTCTATAAAATAGCAATTATTTCTGACCTAAAGTATTGGTAAAAAAAGCTACTGCAGCTCAGCCACATCCAATTGGCCGAATTCAAACTCCAGTCATGATCAAGCAGGTACAACTCGAATACCTATGAAAGGAGGAAAAAAACAATTAGAAAACTTATCTTTTGAAAAGTTGAAAACTTTTATCTCTAAAGTACTATTAAGTGTAAAGATAAATGCAATCGATTCTAGACACACGTAGGCCTTGTACAGTTCACTTGATTGAATTCATCGCAACGGATCAAATATAAGTCTAGTACAGTTTAAATGATATGATTTGAGGCTGGTACGCATGACTTAAATATGTTAAATGGTTAACATGCAGCTCTTATACAGCTCGCAAAATATAGTTTGATATAACAGATAGCATACAATTCTATGACAGTTCAGATACCATAACTTGGTTGGACAAATCACAAAAAAATCGTTCAATTCAAATTTTTTAACGAATCACATATAAATTATTTAAAACTCTAGAATGTAGTGCAAAAAAAGGTCGAATACAGTTCATACGGTAGTTTAATGCAACAGGTCACATACAGTTCTTGTAAGCTTAACAAGTCAAAAGATGTGCAAAACAACAATAAATTTACAATAGTTAAGAAAAGTTGCATATTTACAAGTCTACGCTGTCCTTGGAATTACATCTCAAACGAAAGGTCACAGTTGAGAACATGCACACAAAAAACTAGTCTTTTCAAAGAAGTAGATCCAATATTTAGTGCGACTTTTACTTGGGACAGAATTTTGGTGTAAAAGTACAAAACCTTCACATATTCAGCTGCAAAATTTACTTCTGTACTAATCTTTTACATACATTGAAATTTCAAGGCTAAGAGGAATTCGAGTTGATAACATTTCTCAATACTACATTATCCAAACATTGATGCATCAGTATGTACGTATGCATATATGTGCACCTTCGCTCCACTTTCCCAGCTCTGCCATAAATCTCCTCTAGTAAGAAAGCACGCTACTGCATGTCTATAGATTCAAATGAACGTAACATACAAGTATGATTAAAATTATCATCAAATAATATACGTACAAACTGCTCGGAAATTTTTCTAAATGACATATATCCAATCACCTTTCATCTTTTCAGAACGTTTCAACGAATTATAGTTATATTTTCAGTTCTGTTGGATAATACAATACCTTGTAGACTATTTATAATATTGATGACTACTTTTTATACTATATAATGTACGCATCATTCTAGAATGTTCTAAATGATTATAGAATAATACTCATGTTGAAGTAGATAGAAAACTTTCATTGGCAATGTAATTCAGCACTGTGATTGATTGATTTCTATTGTTTTGATTGCTGTCTTCTTTAATTAGAAAGTTGCTCTGAACATATCCTCCAACTAAAATGCTTCACCTCAGACAGATAAAAATGATTGACTTTTTACCATGTTCATATATATATATAAGCATATTAGTTTTAGCCAACATAAGAGATATTGGGTATTAACATTAGGTAGTATTGGGTTAATATAAGTAGCACCGCATAGAGTCCCTAGTAGGCGAACTATAGGAGGTCCAAGATTTTGATCACCTAAAATCCAATCATAATGAAAGAGTAACTATTTACTTAAGTTCTCTTATTTTACATACATTGGTCATTGCCTAATTGACCAGTAATCAGTATATTTCTATATACCATTCCTCCATACATAATTATATATATTCTGTTTATTTATACATTCATACATATACTAATATGTATAGTACCTAGCTAAGTGATGAATCCATCCTTCCGTACGCAATTGCGTCATTACTGCATCAATAAAAGGATAGCCCGTACGACCAAATTTCCACGCTAAAAGCAAAAAAAATACTGATATATATATATAATTTTGTTGCATGCACGATTCAATCTGATAAATGGCATTATTGTATATTAAGATAGCCAAAATATACAAAAATTATATATATATATATATATATATATATATTTGAAGTCCTGATATAAATCATTCAACATGATACAATGTCTACGTTGTATACAAATAAACTTATTTTAGATGTGCAAGTTATAAAAAATACAGCAAAGAACGTACAATTCTTTAACCATAAATGATAGTATTTGCAGTATAGAAGTTATACATACTAATGTATACAGAATTAAAAGATTCAACCTTCTAAAAACTCGTCATTACGATCCCACGGAATCTGCCTGCAGATGGGATTGTTTTCCATCTTATCAAAATTCGGCACGGTATATCCGCATAGGTAAAAAAATTCTCGCCACAACAGCTACATAAAAAAAGTAAACACATCATACAAGCTATATGTATGCATATAGAGCTTTAAAACATCCCAAACAGGTATACATAGGAAGAAAAACATGCATTTATATTTAAATAAAACATACAGGCAGATGTGAAAAGATAAAAGGCATCTAGCTATGACATATATATATATATATATATATATGCATACGTTCGTAAAATTCATCGTACATTCAAAAAACAAGACTAACCTGGCCATGCAACGAAACAGGCGGTTTCGAATGACCAGGCGATTCTTTATAGATTTCAGCGAGCTTATGATAAAATAGTCGTACGCTTATGCATCCAAATTTCAAATACGGACTTAATACTGTTGTACTAGGCTTCAAACTAAAAAACAATGTACATACATACTGACATTTAGCTTTGTCGAGTTTAGCCTATTTAGGCCAATTTATTTCTCTGTTCTAATTTTAAATCTGAAAATTGAGTGCAGTCAATTTTAATTTTGAATGATTCAAGTCAAACCAGGTGCACTTGAACTTCAACTTGATAGCGTTTGAGAAAAATTTCTACGGCCATACTTCAAAAAAGACCACTGTACAATATATATACCTAGTAAATGATCTAGTATCGATATTGATATGTTGCTATTGAAAATAGACTAAACCTTCGTCTTAAACACATTTAACTGAAAAATGCAACATTTGGCTTCAAGTTAAATTATTCTAGAACAATTTCTATGGATGTAATTCAATAGAGGCTAATATGCTATAAATGCACAGTCAACTAGTCACTATCAATATCAACTAATACGTTGAGAAAAATGAATGGCTAGCGCAATCTTTGACTTCCAGTAACCAGCATAACTAACCTATTGGGTGAAGTATTAGGTTTTTCAAATTTGGCCACCCAGGATTTTGACTCCATGCTCATGTTAAATCGACGTAAAGCCTCTGATTCACCGCCTGGATACTTAAGGGGGGAAATTAGGGGGGGATATCCCATTTCTTCAAGTGTGGGTACTCCATATTCATCTACGCAACAAAAGTTAGTGATTGAGGTTATATTTAATTACAACAATCTACCAATTAAGTACGCATACCAGATTAGTACATCAAAAATTTTCTAAATCTATCATCAGTTTTTCAATATATCATTTGCGCAAAAAATTGAAACTTACAGTTACCTCCACCACAGATTCTCAAGTACACACCTATTAGTTAAGTTTGCACAATGAGCTGAAGTTGACTTTGCGTGCTTATCCCGAATACTACTACAAGTTCACTTTTGGAACTCTAAAGGGAGGTTATACATATCGCTTAAGAGACATAGTCATAGAAATATCCAAAACTTTTATAGTTCAACACAATTACAGTTCATATTGCAGTTCAGTTCAAAATCTACATTTTATGATTATAAGTATTTGTTTATTCTATCAATGGAACTGAAACAACATTTCAGAAGTAAAATGGATATAGTTGATTCTTTAATAAGGCATTATTATACGTTAATTTCCATTCAAGTGATTTATATTGAGGCCGACTAGACAAGTATACTGACCAGTATACTACACTTCATGAACTGTCAACAGCTTTTGTATTGAACTGTGAAGATATCACTATTTATAAATGTACTAGCTAATGTTGATGCAGACAAGTAGGCATACAATCTAGCATTCTAACCATAATTTGAGTAAGCAGCTACAGAACAATTCTATTTTGAAGAATAATTATAAACTTCAACTATAAAATCAAATCTCAACAGGACTAAACTCGCAGTTGAATAAAATATTACAGATGAATGAAATATATTTAAATTTTAAGTTACAGGTAGTTTCATTATGTGTTCATTCCAATTGAGGCTGAGTAGTCCAATATTCCGACAACTGTACTTGCATTTAACATCGTTATCTATACATATATATATTTTTTTTTAATCATTGATCTGCACAATACAAACTGTCCATAACATATGAATTGAGCTGCGGTATCCAAATTAATTATAGTTGCATACAATATATGTTGAGACATTTGGAATTCCAGCATCTTTCATACCTTCGGTGATGTTGGAATCAGCTATAGGAAACTGTCCTAATTTAGGCGCATCTAGCGGTAAATTCGGCACTCCTAGACTTTCAAATAGCTTCACAAATGGACCATAACTGTTTGGAAGTGGACTAGCACTTTGTACAAAGAAAAAATAAGATATTTACAGCAATTACACAAAATTTTGAATTATTTTTAATATTTACCCAGTAAACTTCGGATTCAACAAATTGATTCTAATGAATTTTCACTTACAAAAAATAAATAAAAAAGTCGCAATATTCCAAGTTCAGCTTCAAATGTTCGGATATGCCATACATATATAGACGACTTAACTCTGGTTAAAGATCGTTGATTCTGTCCGAATCGCAGTTCAAGGAATCATGTTAATATATATATATATATAATAAGGTTTGTTGTTTGGGAGGATTAGTTATTTGCATACAGCAATGGTATAATTGTACGCACAAAAAATCATCGGATACAAAAAAATGAAGCTCATTAGAGTTTATATGCAACTAAAAGGATGTATTGTTTCAAATTTAAAGTCAATATCATTTTTTAAAAAATTGCACTCAATGATACAGCCCTAGAGCAACGCTTTGTAGCCGCTAGGCATAATATTCGAATAGCAAGCCTATGCTGTATATTTGGGAGTAGACAGTAGCCAGAAAGTTCAGCGCACTTGGGGTTGGTATGTATAGTTTGAAACAACAAGAATTGATACATTTAATCGGTTATAAAATTGGGTTAATTTGAATGTATAGGCTGAAATTTTCAGGGTTGGTATTCCATTGTGCTTGTTCATATAGATGGTTATATATGCATGCATGTACGTTTGATCATGTATGTATGTTCATAGTACTCATAATAACGAACAAGTCAATATTGTAACTCACCCAGCCTTGCAAATATAATGGTCAAGGTCATGAAGCGTGTGAGATGAATATTGCGATACACGGACACCGGATTCAGCCGCGACGCGACAAACCTGCTCGATATATTCAAAGTCAACTCACTTAATACATATGACGTTTCATTATGTACATGTTCATATGATACCGGGTAGTGTAGCGTACAATCTTGCATACTAGCAAGAATAAATTTTGGATCTGCTCAGTAAGAATACATTTCCTAGTCGAATTTTTTGCACGTGTACTTCATCGACGCTGACAGCAATATTATATTACCCCGAATACTAGGCATTAGCTGAATCTCGAGTTATAGAAAAAGTACTTGCTTTAAACCATAATCACGTACATCAATCTGTAATATCACCAATTTTATGCATAATTTTGTATGCACATTTAATATATACATAAATACATACATACCGCTTTATCTCGCTTCTTTGAATAAGGTTCAGTATCCGTTTCAAAAGTCAAGGTATCCACTGACCACATCCTAAACGATAAAAATAGGAACTTATCCTACAATAAAAAAGTCCTTTTGAAAATTCCAAATAAATGCAGTGCCATTGTTCATTAGCGCCATTTCAAGTACACTCGACTATATCTGTCCGTATATTTGCATTGTACACATAGATGCATATTTTTAGTGCCTCAACTAGTTGAACTTTTGAACCAAAATCAAGAAATAACTATTTTTAATGGCAACTGGTCAGAAAATGAACTGGTAAACTTATAATTTCAAAATTTGAACTTTTCAAAGTACCAAATGAAATACATATATATGTAAATATATGCATTTGAATTTGTTGAGTCATCACACAACCCATTAACATTAAAAAAACTGATTTGGAAAGCTTAAGCATGAAAAAAAATGAAAATGAATTTTAAAAAATTTAATGAAAATCAACTTTATCGGCAAGAGCATAAATTAGGACACTCAGTTTTTCAAAATCTTTTAACCTTTAAGAAATTATTCTAAGAAAGAGCATTTCAATAAAATTCGACTCATTATGACCTGAACAGTCACCAAAGTGTGTTCCTGCCCAATTAAATCATATATTGCTATCAAAGTATTTACTTTTATAAAATTCATCTAAGTGGCTATTCTACGCATTCAACATGTTAATCACCAAAAAGTGTTTTGCATATTTTTACAGCAAGAAGGGGCATCAGAGAAATGAGTACCTGCCCCCCACTATTGCAAGGTCATAATGAAAGTATTTCAAAAAGAATTATTTTAGAAAAAGGACTCTGTAATTTGCTGATTGAAAAAGAAGCATTTTACCTTTTCGTTGGCACAGCAAATTTCTATTTACTTCACAGTGGAGAATTTCAATTATTTCAAATCATTTTGACATTAACTCACGAAATTAGAAAGATATATAAAATTTAGAAACCATTAGAACATGAAGTTTAGGCCACCAAATTTATTTGAAACTTTTCAGAAACTATTCTTAAATTTGATTTTTCAATGAAAATCAACTCATTATGAGCTGAAAGGTCATAAGAGTATGTGGTTGTTCTTTCAAAGTTTCTTTCATTAGCATTGCATTCCTTATAAGCACTAAAATTCTTCATTGTAGAAAACTCTTCAATGTATTTACGAAAAAAATCTCAAGTGAATTCTATTTTGAATGTATAAAAACAAATAAAGAGTTATTCGGAGAACACAAATCAATCAAAACAGCAATAAAAAATGACATGTAATTATTGGTAAATAAATAATAAATATAAAAAACTTACTCGAAAAGCTCAGGAAATTTCTTTTCAGGGGTACCCTTGACCACATAAAGCCTTGAACCTAACTCTCTCAGCTGTCGATTTAAATCAGTTAACGATTCAAGTAGAAATGCATACCGTAGCTGGCCCACTTCATCGGGTTTTGCAAAATGCGGGTCCATTATGAAAATTGGATATACTACATAAAAATGTAAAAAATTTAAACATGACATTGAAGTCATATCTTAGGGTCAAAAATCGATTCAAATTCGCAAAAAAATGAATTGCACACATATAATAGTTAAAGAAAGTCAGATATATTTTAAACCAAAATGATAAAACCATTAAAAACTTGTAATTCTCTCATCGCAAAAAAATGCTTAAAATTTAAATATATAGATATTATAAATTAAATTTTTGGAGATTCTTTTACAAACGACGAAAATTAATGAGTCGCTAATGAGATAATTAAAAAAGAGGTATGTACGGTGAAAAGAAGGCTGACATGTTAATTTTAAGAAAAATATGCGTTTCTAAGCTAGTAGCTGTAAAGGCTGGTTAATGAACATAAAAAACTGCCTTCATTCCCCTCATATATCCCCTTGGGGGTGTATTCTAAAGAGTACCCTGACAGAGGTTTACTCGAGTTAAGCTATATAACTATTAAAAAGAAATGTAACCAAAGAGAAAAAAATTAGTTTATTACATGATATAACGTATGTGCGCTATAAATGAATTAATGGCTGTGTTTGACTATCACCGTAAAAATTTTTTATCTGAAGGCAGGCTAAGTATAATCCCTTGTGTTTTCCCCCGAATATGAAGCATGACAAATTTTAAACTCTGTCATACTCAGTACAGCATAGTTTTAGACTACAAAAGTATTGTAAAGAAAGTTATCTGAAAGAACGCAATTTGGATTTCTAGTTTTCATATTGAATATCAAGTCAAGTCAAACATTAAGTTTCAAAAAGTTTTGAATCAACAGAATTTGACATTTGCATGCTGTAAATTTGGGGGAAGAAGACGGGCTGGGTTCTACATGAATGATTTATATTCGAATATATTCAACTACTTCTAAAACTGTAGAACTCAAGTCAATTTTAAATATCACCCCTAGGCAATATGTTCGTTTGAACTGGCAGTAGATAAGGCTATATAGTTAAGTATTTAAACTTCAAAATAAAAGTATGTACATTTTCTGTGTAGAGTTGCAGCTTCAAATGATAATGGCAGTTAATTTTTCCATATTAAATAGTGACAGTTTTAAGTCGGACATCTGGTATCTCCAAATACTATAGAAGGCTAGATAGCTAGCAAGCCGCAAGTTTAATTTGCACTTGACTTTTGTATATCTGGACATGTTTTTGAGTTGGACATTTGAGGCATCCACTGTAAAAACTCACTGTATCATACATATATGAAAGATCATCCTCAGAATAATTTCGAAAGATTTAGAATCATTTGTGAAGGGTTGTAACACGATAAATCCCAATTACTTCATAGAATTAAATGCATCATAATTATTTTATCAGAGTATTTTTCGATACTACAATCAAACTTTATAAATTCAAATGAGATTCCAATAGTGCATTAAATACAAAAAAATTTCGCCATTCTATCTTACACCTAGGAGTTGATTTTCTATTTATTTCTCTTTTTAAATTAGATTGCGAGCAGCGGGCAGCGTATGAGCGATATAATAATAATTGTAGTACACAATAAGAGACCAAGTATAGTTCAGCAAAAATTATTCAGAATATATTTTTCAACCTTTAATGGCGCTACGGCATGCTTCTAGCAGGGCAGGGTTGTCATGAACTCTTAATCCCTTACGGAACCAATGGATCGTAACACTCATTTGGAAGCAAATATTTTGAAACCTAATGGTTATGAGAAATCACTGATAGGAGTGAATTATAATGCGTATTGACGTAAGAGTCTGAGCACACTGCAGTTAGACACTTACTATTTGAGTAAATTTTAATGTAATGTGATGAGCCCTAGTCGCTTTGCAGGAATTAGTCATTATCATGATGTTAAATTCTATATTATTGTTATTGTTACGTGGCCCCAAAACTGTTCTTTCTCAACATTTACGCATAAAAGAACAACTGATTTACAGAACAGTATTTATTGTGCCTTTTTAAGAAATAAGTTAGATCATGGAGGAGATTCCATAATATAACAAGATGAACCTAATGGGCCCCAAACGGCTGCTACATGTATCCCTCTAAATCTAATTTGTACTAAAAATTCGTAGATTTTTGCATATTTTTCAATACTTATTTTGGATGAAATATTACAGTTGGGCTACAGTATTCAAACACTAACAGTCAGTTCAAAGAAAGTACATCAAGGCATAAAGTCAAGTAGAAGGAATTCAGTAGAATATCTTTTTTGAATGGTACATATTTTTTCTTTCAGTCTCAAAAAAATTCTTGCATTAACATGTTAAGTGTTCATCCTTCTACATTGTCTAGAAATTTTAGTTCCTGCCAGAACCAAATGTTTAAACTGAATGCATAACTCAAATACTATCAAAGGATCAAAATATAGGACAGAAAAATGCATAATAGCATATACTATTAATATATATCATGTATTGCCAAGATTAAATCTCAACAACACAATTCAGATGTTTTATACATACCAGTCGAATCTAAACAAAAATCACCAAAACAAAAATAAACTTTAGTAGAAATCATGGTATTGTAATCTATTCCCAACAGTTCCCTTACTGTTTGAAATAAGAATAAGATTTATTCAACTCTTTTCCTTCTATGAGTATAATTTGGACATGGTAATGATAGTACAATATGATGAAGTTGTCACCATCACTTCAGAATGAAAGTATTCTAATGGATATTGATATTTAAGTTAGCTTATTTATAGTGGTAAAGAAGTAAAAGCATAGTCATCTAAACTGAATAACCACAATGAAGAGCAGAAATGGAAACAAGAACATAAACTTTTTTGAGGAATGGAGGAACTTGATGATGGATATGAAAGCTCAGGATATATTAAATTTTAAAGAAAAATAATCAGACTTCAGGGCCTAGATAGCAATAATATTAAAAGTGGATCAAGCCAGACTGTTCATAAACTAAAATTTGGATAAACCATAGAACCTGAATATAGAATAGTGTTGCAAAATTATCAAGAAACAAATTTTTGTTTGAATAGAGGGACATTCCCTACAGCCAGAGAATATTAACTTATTGTAATTGATAAAAACAATGCTGTACTGGAAATGCATCCCTATTTTGATGCATAAGAAAGCAAAGATTTATACGTGGACTAAAAAAACATACTCCTGTGCAACAAACTGTGTTGCATTCAGAATAAGTGACAGATTATTTTGGCTACTGGCCCATTTTAAAATAAGGTAATAATGATAAATCTAGAGAAGTAGCGCAATATATTCAGATTATGGAAATTTTTGAGGAATGATCTTGATGTTATTAATAACATATCAAGAGTGTTGAAATCATTATAACAACTATGACACTTTTACATAAACTGAATAGGAAATATCATTTGAAAATAGAAAATTGAGCCTTTGATCAGATAAAACAATTTGCAATTCAAGCTGAGCTTAGCTTACCCATGTAATGAGCCATAACCCTCAAACATGGACTAGCAGTTCCTTCTTACTTCTCAAACAAAAGAGAAAATGAAAATGTTCAAGCATATTGTAGAAAAACCAAATCAAGTTATCTGGTCCAAAAAAAAGTGACAGAAAGAAAAAAATAGTTCAAACATTTTTGCATCTTTCTTCAATGTAAGTTTAATTTGTTGCTATTGATCCAAACTGATCTGAGGACAAATTAATATGCATCCAATCACCATGGGCTACTATATCCCCCTATAGCTATGCTATTTAACTCTACAAACCATATTTATTCGCAAAAAAGATCTTTGAAACAATGTACATGATTGGCAGTTGATAGCCAGTGATGCAAAAAAAACACTGTTAGGAATCAGTAGATTAAAGACTATGCATGTAACCAGTAATAGGCACAACCAGAAACCAGAAGAAAACAGACACAGCCAATAATATATTAATCTCTATTCATGTGTTACCAAGAATAAATCTTATCAATATAATACTACTTGAAAGCACACACTTGTGAGAACACACTTATGAGAACACTCTTTATGAGAACATACTTTAGAAGAATGCACATATAAGATGAACTGTCCATAGAATCACAGTTTTATTGCAGATCATAGTGAAACAGATCAGATCCTGACAGATACCGATAAATTTACTTTTAATTACAATTAATGCATCTGTTACTATAAAAGTCTAATACAGTTAATATAAGTTGAGATTAAACACTCTTTTGTCAAATTGGGAATCATAATATGATAAAAGTACACTTTATATTATGATGTTTGCCAAAAACAACTAAAAGATGTAATGTATTGTTATCCTTTGCCTTATCTTTTAATTAGTCTTTCCAATAGAACTAACAGAAAAAGCAACAAAGATCCTCTGAAAAGTTTATAAGATTTTGGCACTTCATCAATGATATAGAGCAATTATGATTGCAAGCATATCAATGCTGCCATAAAAAACAATACAATGTAAATAAAGTTTAATATCAATGTGGTTGTTCAATTACATGCAGCAAATAAAATATTGAAAGATTGATTAGAACAGTTTTTTGCCATTGCAACACAGGCAACCTAAGTAGTTGTCCTTTTACTGACACATCTGTCGGTGTATATGCTGGACATAACTTATCTCCTTTTAAAGAGTACTTTAGCAATAATGACTATGTCTCTTTAAAACCATTGAAAAAAGTTGAAGCACTTTTTCATAAGCAAAAACTTGATGTTAACCAAACTTTTATAAACAATAAATCAATGAGAAATAAATGCTGCAAGATAATTGTATGTAAAGAAAATTAATAATTGTGTTAATATAGGAAGAAGAAGGGTATAGCAATATGATAAAGTACTTATACCTGTGTTGAATAATGTAGCAAAATTTAGGGGCAAAGTCCGATGTACAGTAGAAGGCAGGCAAACAGCAAAACAAAGAAAAGATTTAACAAAATATAATAGTTTCATTAAACTTGAGAAGAGTGAACATAAAGACAAGACCAAACAAATAAACACATTCCTGTTAGCTCCTGCAGTATACTCTCTTGAAGTGCCCTTGAAACTGGCTCTCCGGTGAATCTTACTGAACCTCGCTGCATCTTCTGCTCCACAAGTAAATGTTGTAGTTTCTATTGTTAAGCTTGTTACAGTTCTAGAATTATTTAAAGAATTCTAAGAAATTGTCTTTGGCAGAAATAAAATGGAGTAAAGCGGAGTAAAGCAGAGTAATTGATAAAAGGGCCAATTCTAACAGGATTAAAGCTCTGATAACTGTTCAAAAATAGTTTCCAGTAAGTTGAAGCAGAGTTTAAAGTTGGTAAAGAAGAGTTTTGGAGGAGCATGATAAAAGTGGAATCATTCTTTTGTAGGTTGAACTGGTTACAGAAAATAATCCAAGAAGTTTCCAAGTAATCATAAGAGAGATGACACGTGGCAATTTGTGGAGTAGGTGCACAAAAGATTCCACAAAGGACTGTAGCAAAGGTATAGACATAAGGGGTTTGGCATTTAAGGCACAAATAGGTGAAAGGGGTGAAAATTATAGAAAAGGTGTAGGCAAAATACAGGCAAACATAGATTAACATTTAAAAACACAGTCAAGTAGTTATGCTGTAGCAATTTAAAGAGATAGCAGGACTGGTAAGCATCCTGACAAATAGATTCAACAAAAAACAGTGCAGGTTTTTGCCTTAGATACAAAGTTAATACAGAAGTTTGACCAAAGTAATTGAAAATAGGTATCAACTTGTTGACATAAATATAAGTAATGCATCTACTGGAAATGATTAAAAAAATGTTTCAATCGGATAGCACTTTGCAGGTTACAGCTCACAAAAAAGTACTCAATTTTTCAGAGAAAAAATATTTTATAGTTAAAATGTAATGAATCAGTAACTCCGCCCATAAAAGCTATAAGTGCCCAATGGAAACATTGAACATAGGTATTACAACAAATCATAGTAGCATCAAGTGTGTTTTTGATTGAAGTACACTGTTTAAAAAGTGTTTTTATTGACTCTTTGGGCAGATAGACTGATTGCACAAAAAAATGTATTCGACAAGTAGTCATTTTTAGACCTATTTGCATGCTCAAGATCTGAAAATGCTGTATTCAACCTTGAATACCGGTAGGTTAAAGTCAACAAAACAGTTTTTAACCGAGTAGTTTATAGATTTTAATTTTCCCAATTTTTAAAGTTACTAAAGTGATTGAGAAGGCACTTATGTAATATAAATCAATAAGTGAATCAAAATTGAGTTGTGAGCTATAGTATTAACGTTCAGAAACTAGCGCTTTTCTTATACTACATCTACTTTAAAGTTAGTAACCAATTCATTCAAAAAGAAAATTTAGCAATAGCAAAACAGTAGAGAATGTAGATGAGAAATGTTGAATATCTACATGTGCCTGCACCTGATTTAGATATAGCAGTCATTTAGTCAGACTAGGTAACTTTTCTAATAAAAATTCTAATTAGTTTCCTCTAGACTCAACAATTTTTAAGTTTGATGAAAACTTTATGTTAACTTGCCATTTAAATACAAGATCAATTATTTGTAGGATACATCAGATGTAAAATTGCTGAATATATATATGTACATTTGCTGTTAATTTCAGAGAATATAAGTAAAATTACTTGTCCTATTTATAAATCAAAATGAAATTCAAATGAGTCCTTTACTGTCAACATGAACAGTACACCATCAAAAGAATCATTTAGTGCTATACTGTATATTAGAATTAAACAGATACTTCCAAGTCAATAAACTATGTACAAAATCAAAACATTTTTGTATTTTTCAGCTCAATCTCTCAAAGTGAAGTAGGTCATGCAGATATTTAAATTGCAGCAAAAACTATTTCATCCAGTAGCCCATCTATTAGTTTCCATAGCCGTAATCTCTGCCAAAAGGTAGCCTCCAGAAATACTACCTAGAAATGTAATGCTGAAAATGCCAGTATGTCTGTTACTGAAATGCAATACATCAAAATCTGTTTGACTCACCTAAACTACTACTGCCATATAAACTATATGGACCTTGAGAACTACCAAGGCTACTAGTTCCACTACTGCTAAACATTCCAAAAAAATAACTGCCTACACCATAGATTCCAGGCCAGGATCTGTTACTGCTTCCACCACTGCTGGAACTACTTAATCTGTCAGAACTACTAAATCCGCCAAAACTAGGACTGTAACTATATCCTGGAATATAAAAATATGTTTGATGTGTAAAAGTATATGATGTGGATAACTTTCTAGTTTGCTAAGCTCAAATCGATCCTACCTTTATAATAAGTCATTCTTCTTGATCTCCTGTAACCTTTCTTTCTTGTTCCATGGGCTTCTTTTGCAGAACTATACTCAACTAAAATCAAAACTATGGCCAAAGAAAATATCTTACAAAAAGCATGATATATCTAGCTCAGGATTTGCTAGTGGCTATGTAGTAATTAAAATCAAAAATGCATCAGGTTCCAAAGAGATAATATTCCTGTTCTTTTTTGGAGCACTGATTTGTTTTGTGGTAGAAAAAGGAATCAGTACAGAAAAGGCGCAAGCATACTTTTTATCCTTAACTGAGGTATCTTTAGATATTTTTAGATTTGTATACAGTTACTTCATTTCAGGCATTTTTTAGTACACAGTTGGTCTCTGTGAGCTGCAGTGCCACTTATTTACACTACTGCAGCAGGTAAAAGAATGGTATTGTTATAAAGGCCTTTCAAGTTGATAGGTGCTCTATCATACAAAAGCAACACAATTGATTTTCAATGCAATCATAATGCTAAAAATAGAATTTGCCTGATTGAGATAAATGATCTGCATGCCAAATCAATATTTATTGTTCATGTCTAGTCCAATCTTAGCAAACTGTCAAAACCAAGTGTATAAACTATATCTGCAACTCAGATTCTACGAAAGAAATAAAATGCAAGAGAGAAAATACATAGTAGCATTTACAGTTAGTCCATATTCTGTATTGCTAACATTCAATGTTGACAGTTCAATCAAGCCAAACTATTTACATCTAAGTCAAATCAGAATGGAGATTTGATCTTTACAATGCAATTAAGACAAACTATTTAAATCTATCAAATCAAAATGGATATCATCAAGTCATAAATTAACTTTAATACAAAGTATGGTGTTAAACTTCATTCCTAACAGTATGCGCTTTGTGTCCAGACATGGTCATATTAGTTTTTTGGGTATCTGAATAAAACTTAGGAACATGTATGAATTTGGAAGGTCTCTAGAAGAGAAGCATCTGATTTGAACATATCTCAAGTTGATGTCAGGATATTTTACAAGATGACACATCCTTGTGCAAATTATTTTGTCCTCTCATTGCAATCAAGGTTATATGTAGTTGCGGGACTACATACCCAAAAATTTCTGGACACTCACAACCGCATATTTAAAGCAACATGCAACTGGTAAAAGTTGACTGTTTTAATGGACAGTCGAGTAAGTTGATATTCACTAATGGACGCATACAAGTGAATGAATATGTCATAGGTATATCTCAAAGCTATTAATCAAGCAAAGATAATTCAAGCAATCACATAGATGACATAGGCAATGGTGATTTGTATGAAGGTAATGACTTAATTGAGTCAGCTAAAAATACATTAAGTGATGATGATTCTAAAATATAATTTGAAATAAGTTTAATAAAATTAACTGACCTTTTAGGCTTTGAAGTCTTCTCCTTTGTGGCTTTAATCTTTAAACAGTCATATGTGTTATACGTATAGTTCTGCTTATGATACTTGCAGTAATATTTTGACTTAGCTGAACTATCTAGCTTAGATTCCAATTTAGCAGCAATTTTTGGTTCAGGCTTGAAAATTGGTTATGGTGCTAGCTTAGTTAGTTTGGTAGTCTCAAATAGCCTACACTTGCTCTCAATGATTCATGAAACTGTTCTACCAAAAGGAGTATCAAATGTAGACGTTATGTCCAATGCATATCCATGTGTATCTTCAGCTCTATCTTCAGTTAGGATTTTTGTGTGAATATAAAGCTAAGTATGATAATATTTGAAAGTATCAGGATTCAAACCCAAGACTTTAGTACTACTAATCGATTTTGTACTGTTAAACCATTAACTCCCAAGAGGTAGGGGGCTGTAGGGATCCTAGTATCTAAGGACAGGGCAGATATCCTGACATGTTCAATATAATGAAAAAGGAATTTATATTCAGAGATAATCTGATCAAATGACTGAAGTTGACTAAAAAAAGTTTGAAGTGAAACAAATAGTCCAAAGGACTCATTAATCCTTTCAACCGCAGAGCATGAAATTTACAATGCAGCTCAAAAATTCTCTCCAATCCAGGATTGGTAAATTACTTGTTTAAATGAGAAACTGAATGAATACCATCATCAATGAAAGAATGCACATACTGTCAGAATTTGATCTGTTTTGCTGTGTGATCTTTTGTAGGACTATAGTTTTATAGATTTAATTCATCTTGTATGTGCATTCTTTTAAAGTGTATTTTCTCAAGTAGTATCCTGTTGACAAGATTCAATCATGGCAACACATGAACAGGAAATAATATATCATTGGTTGTGTGTATTTCTTTAAGTTTCTAGTTACTCTTGACTGCTGATCACATTCGCAAACTCTAACTTAGTAATTTCTAACACATACCTTTTCATTGATGATCCGCACATACCTTGTTCCAGAAGTGACCAATAGAAAGCATTTCCCTTCTCTGTAATAAGTGAAGGATTAGTTAATAAGTTTAAGTTCATAACTGTGACGTGTAAATAACTTGAATGTGATACTTTGAAGCTTGTCCAGTGCTCAGCAGAACCATCAAATGTTGGTAAAACAGGTGTACTAATGCTAGCTGTTGGTAATGAAACCTGAGAAGTAAAAAATGGTCAGTTATTAACATTATTAATTACCTGTGGCATAGTCACTGATGGATATTCTGATTCTTCAATAATGGATTCCAAAGGAAAAGTATGCCTAGTCTTGTAGACTTCATCATCGTAAGGAATTGCAGCATTACAGTACATGCTGCATTTCTTGTTGATGACGTTACCTACAGAAAAAGAGGTATTTCCATATTATAATAAGAGAGTGCTTACTCATTTAGGAGTATTCTTCACTAGCTTAAGCATGCGTAATGGAGCTGAAAGAGTTAATTTGTTTGCTGCTGCTGGTGTTGATTGACTCATAACCTGTTGAAATGGAAGAAAAAAATGTATTAATATAATAGATTAACCTTTAAATGTGCAGTGTAGCTCAGTTAGGGGGTAAAGTCCAACGTATGACAGAGGGTAAATAGCAAAGCAAAAATAAGATTTAATAAAATGCAAAAGTATATTAAACTCTAGAAGAGGAAAGAACAGGAACATGCTGAACAAATAAAGATGTCTCTGCTAGCTCCTGCTGTATACTTGTTTGAAGTGCTGTTAAAACTGGCTCTCCATTGAATCCTAGTGAATCTTTTACTTCATAAGTAAGCCCATAATTTTTCATCAGCAGGCTTGTGATTATTCCAGAATTAATTGAAGCATCCTTTAAAATTAACTTTAGCCAATGTAAAGTGGGGCAATTAAAGGATAGGTCAAATAAAGCAGAGTTATGGGATTGATGACAATTTTAGAACAATATCAAACTTGTTGATGATAGAGTTTGAAGTATTGTGACAGAAGGTAAAGCAGGATTTGAGAATCTAATCATTGTTGAAGAGGCATTTTGCCATGGAACATGCGTAGGTAGAAAACAAGTGAAAAAATTTCCAAAGAACCATAAGGAAAATGACACATGGCATTGCATGAGTATATTGAACAAATGAACTCATTAAAGAATTATAATAAAGGTGTTGACAGAAAGGATTGTTATAAAGGCACAATTGGGATGATAGGTGCAATGTAAGAAAAGAGGCAAAAGGTGAGAAAAAGCATTGGCAAAACATAACGGAAAAACAGGCAAACATGGGCAAATATATGCAAATACTAGCAAACAGCGGAACATGGTTGAGCAGTTATGCCATAATAATTTATAGAGATAGCAGGACCAGCAAATGTCCTGAAAGTTGACTTGTAAGGGAATCACATAGTATATCTACAAAACTAGTCATACATTTTTTATTTATCATTGTATTTTTGTTCACATTCTACTAAATATATGCTGTATAGGGAATAAATATATCTTTTATGCTGTCAAGATTTATTCTTGGTAATGCAGATAAGATCTAATTAGTCAACTATTACATATTTTTTAGCCTTTTTGTTCCATTGTTTTCTTTTCATTTGCTTTTGCAAAGCTATGCTTTGTAAATCTGAAAATCTCTACTGTTGTAATAGCAAGATTCATGCATTTACCTTTTGGTTAGACTTTGATTCTTTAAGTTGCTCTGAGTTGAGTTATTAAAATATTGCTTAGTAAGTATTGAAAAATTGGCAGCATGAAGCGTACAGTTACAACTTTCAGACTTTTTTGTTTTGAATTTTACTTTCTATCTAAACTAGGAGTAAAAATTACCATTTATCTTCCAAGCATGAGTACTGTTAATTATTTTTTTGCAAACACAGTAAACTTGTTCGAAATGATTTTTTTTTATAAATGCAAAGCTTCTTTACAGAGCAGTTAAAAGTGCCAGAAGCTTTATCATAAGATTTACATTTATTTCTTTTTGGCATTATGGTTTGCAAATGAAAAATTGCATTTAAATTGCTGAATACTTTGAGTTTCTAAAAGGCTCAACATGCCCTTTCATATCCTCAACAAAATCTCCACCTCATCTATTTTACTGAACTGCAGAATATGTACTTTTCTTCATTTTTTGTATGGTTATAAATTTTTGTGTTATCTGTCTTTCTCTCTCTAAAGGTCTTGTTAAGTGATTTTACATGCTGCCTTGAATTAATTAAGTAGACTAATCATTTGCTTAAGTCGGTAACAGGATTGATTTTCATTGCTTAACTTTTAACCAAGTACAAGCATATTCATTTGCAAAATTTCTAATAAAGTTACCTTCATTAACAGATTCAGCTAAGTACGTTTTACACAATGTTAAACAATTTTTTATACCTTTTCTATGAATACTTGAATCTGAGGATCAAAAATTGAACAAATTTCAACAAAAATTTGAATCAATGATTGAATTAATTTTAATTCGAACTTAAATTTGACAATCAACGATTTGATGAATTTTCCTCACTGCATCGAAATTTCTAATAATACATTCATTACATAGACATGCTTAATTTGAAGTGGAAAAATTTTCAGAGGATATGGGCACAAATTTCAAATGCCACATTTCACATGTACTCCAATTGACAATTAAATTATAACATTCATCTCTATATCATTAATAATATTTCGACAGAGAGATAATTAATATTGGGTTTTCAAAGAAAAACATGCGTAGAAAGAAAATTATCACGACCCACAAATTTAAGAAATGCAAGTTAAAGATGATGTAAACCAGAAAATGTATTAAATTCAGGACATTATTTTGCAATGTTAAATGAATTTCCAAAAATTTCAAAACTGTCTTGGACACTCATTCTAGTGCCCTTTCTGTACGAACTGTTACATATTGCAAAAGTTCAATGTAAAGGTTGCTTATTCGAATTGCAACATCCTCCCAGCTAAACTCATTTTCAACTCTCTTTCTTCCCTCTTCTCCTAGTTTCTGGCCCCATGCAGGATTCATCAAAATTCTATCAATTGCAGTAGCAAATCCTATCACGTCATGGGGTGATGCTAATAAACCAGTTTTTTCATGTACAACTGTATGTTGAAAACCACCAACGTCACTCGCAACAACTGGTGTACAACATGCCATTGCTTCAATAGCCACTAATCCAAATGGTTCATAGTGGCTGGGAAATACTGCCACATCAGCAGATGAATAGTACATCGGAAGAACTTCTTGATTTATGCATCCTGGGTACGTGGCAATTTTGCTAATACCCAATTCTTCAACAATGCTTTGAATTCGATCCTGTTCGATGCTATCACTTCGACTCGACAAACAACCTCCAATAATAATTAGTCGCAAATCTGAGTTTGCACGCAACTTTGATGCTGCAACAGCCTGTACTAATGTTTCAATACCTTTGCGTTCATCAAACCGGCCGACAAATATGACGACTTTGGCCCCATTTGCTATCCCTAACTGCGTTCTAGCGACGACTCTATCCATGCCACTAAACTTGCGAACATCTGTACCACACGGAATAACTTTAATATTACCATTGTTTGATAAAAATTTTTCCATATGTGCACTTTCTTGTGGGCTAGTTGCTATGACTTTATCTGCCGTCATCATTATTTGTTCTTCTACTGCTAATCGTCGGCTAGCAATCAGAGGAGAATAGTCAGACGTGCAATATTTGACAACACCTAAAGAGTGGTGAGTGTGAATTTGTTTGCAATTTTGAATTTTTTTTAACTGCATTCCTACCCAACCAGATAGCCAATAATTTGTATGAATCAACGAATACAAGACACTGTTTTCTGATTGAAACTTCATAAAATTATCAATAAACTCTGGCAAATGATCAAATAGATCATCGCGCGGAACAAAATCGAATTTGCCTGCTATCAGACGAATGGTACGGCAATTGCTGTTATGCTGGATGATTGTCTCTTGTTTAACATTTACTTTACGGGTAAACATATCAACTTTCCAGCCTATTTGACTCAATGCTTCACCCAAGTTTCGCACGTACACATTTTGCCCTCCTGCACCTTCCTTGCCAACGTCAATCGCAGGGTCTCCGTGGACAGAAATTAAGGCAACATATTGTTTAGGAATGCTTAACATTTACTCCCTAAACATAAAAATCCTAAATTAAGCTAAACTGATTGAAAAACACGAATTAAATCATTTAAAGCAAAGATAATAATTTTTGTAGTAATGACTATTGGCAAAAATCATATTTTTACTTATTTTCCAATCTAAAAATACTCTGTATTTTCAATTGCATTTGAACATACATATATTAATGGAAAGAGGGATGTCAAGCATGTTTTGGGCTTTTTCTGGTTAACATAGCTCAATTTGTTATTTAAAAATTCTATAATAATAAAGTTTAGCTAATAACAAAAAAAATATTTGAAAATTTTGTTTATGAATGAAAGTTAGAATGATATTCAGAAAAAATTACTCATGACTAAGTAATTGTTCAACCTTGACATCATTATTAAAAAATCAGCTTTGATCTAAGGTCACTCTTACAAAAAATATAAGTTATACTACTAATTTTGCTTATGCAGATATATGCAAGCACTGTACACGAAGAAAAAAAGCTATATCACAGTTTTGTTTTCAAGTTTCCGATTATTGCGTTGCTGCTTTTCACCTCTCGGAAACCCTTTGATAATGTACAAAATATTCGTGATGACGCGGAATGTACAAGATATTTTTAATTAAATCTTGTGAGATATTGAAGTCATTTACCTTTCCACTTTTTTCGTAAAAACGATCTTCTTCGTTAGATGTACAGCTTGCTGAGATTACGAATGAAAATTGATCAGCACAATTTTTTAGCGATTGACCGCACGTACTTTTCATGATTACGTCGTGGATTTGAAAATTACTAGCGACCTATACGAATGACTTTCAAGATATTCAGAAATTAATCGTTTTTCGAAAGAGTTGATACTTCTGCGACATTTGAAGTACGTAACGTAATTTCTTTCTTGTGAAAATTTGAGCTTGAGAGCGCCAATCTTTATAGAAATCAAAATATCTTTTAAGCGAGCATCATTCAAATCTGATTGGATGATTCTTCGCCAAAATAGAAAAGAGAAAAAGTTTTCCTTGAAATCTAAATTTCTCCTCGTCTCCGTATTTACAAGTGATGTGGGCTCTAACTGACATATATCATAAAATTCGAAGTTAGCCAGAATTTGAATATTTTATTCTGGATATGAATAATTGGGGGGGGAGGGAGGGTGAGCATTTAGCCTTTTGAAAAATAAAAATTTTCATGTGAATTGATATTAAGATGCTTCAAGATAAAAAAGTTAATATATCTTCAAATACCACACAGCATCTAATTCTCTAAAGTAATATCTTATTCAGCCTCATAAATAAGTATGAATAGGCAGTTCATTTCATAAATTATTCCAAACCCAGGATTAATGTAATATGATATTACTAGAATAAATTAAATGTTCATTATCAATTATCTTACTTATATTAGATGGAAACCCAGCAACATTTAAAAAAATGCTGTTCAGAAACGTGTTTAAAAATTATACCCATCCAGAAGCTTCTACGGGAAAATGCGATTGCTTCATTAATGTTGAGATAAAAGAGAAGACGATACAATAATATAGTATATTAGAGGTACCTAAAGTGTGTGTATGAAGTCCGATGTACGGCAGAGGGCAGACAAACAACAAAACAAAGAAAAGATTTAATAAAATATAAAAGTTTTATTAAACTTAAGAAGAGTGAACATAAACACAAGACTGAA
>JAULBW010001219.1:0-28318 GCA_032358265.1 Vaucheria bursata | reverse complement strand
ATAAGTAAACATAGACAAACATTTATGAACATAGTCGAGCAGTTATGCTGTAACAATTTAAAGAGATAGCAGGACCGACATGTATCCTGACAGTAATGCTGCAGTGCTTGGCTTGAATAGGTTTAATGACCGAGCAGCAACATAAACTATGCAGGAAAGATTCAGGTTTGAAACAAGCTACTTTCTAAATACATGAACACCACAAGTGAGTTTTTTTCTACTGTGGGCTTGTTAAATAAGAGACAAAACTTATGCCTAGCATGCAAAAACGTGTGCAAATGAGATTTGCTATAAGATTGAAGAAACAGATGAGCATCTTTTTATGTACAAGGTAACTGTTAAGATAAAAGGAATGAAGAAAGAAGACAATACCACAAAACTATCATTGCAGCACTGAATGAGCAGTGATAAAACAATATTAGATAAAACAAATAAAAAAGTAAATTAAAAAGTATTATGTGCAAGGTATGTAAGAGATGACTACAACTTAATCAAGGTGCTAGAGTGCTGTCACTGAGGTGACATTCCACAAAGATGAACAGGAAAAAGCAAAGCGAAAGAAAACTATATTACACACTTGAGCCTGATTGAGAGTAGAGAACTAGAAGTGGAGCCAAGATGAAAATGCAAATTGATTTTGGATAAAAATATATTTTTAGAGAATATCGTGGAATGCCAACAAAATTGCAGAACATATAATATTCAGGGTAGCATTAACTTAAGTTGAAATATGAAATAATTGGTAACAAATCACAATTTTAAACTGAAAATAAAGTAGTAACTGTACAAATCTTAACAGTAACACATGGTCTATACTTTTTCTTAGTATCTTCTGGCTTTTTCATTTTATTTAAAAAGTCAGAACTTCACTACACATTCAAGAATCAAATTAAAAATGAACTAAGTTATATGCAATGAAACTAAAATGCTATCATACGAAAATGTCAACAGACTAACATTTAAATGTAGTAGTTGCTGATAACCTGTAAGTTTTTTAAACAAAAGCATTTCTCACTTGGCCAACAGTCTTCAAAAATAATCTACATAGCCAGTGCTAGTTTGTTTTGAAATTGAAATCAATATTCATGCGAGATTTTAGAGCCAGTTTTTTTATCAATGAATCAGCTTGCATTAACTACATTTTAAAGGTTGCATTTCATTATGCAACATAACATCTGTGCAATGGGTTTGCTTAGCTGAGCCTTAAAATAGTAATAAAAAAGTTTGGTCGTCAAGTGATGCATTCTCTATGACTAGAACTGTAAATATAAATTCAACGGTCAAAAACAAAAATGTTTCTGCTGAAAACAGTTTGGACAGAACTGTCATTTGCTGAGACATCAATTTTAATCCCGTTTTTTAAACCTTTAAACCCTAAAACATAGTATGTTGATAACTGCAGTTAGTTTTGTAGTTAAAAAGAATCATACTTGTAAGTGAAACTAGAAGTTGCATGAATTGTCTCTGAGGAAAAAAAGCACCATATCATTCTTGCTTCTAAAATTTGATCATCCTTTTTATTTTCGATTTAAAATGGTTTTGTATGCCAGTTTTATCTTCTTGATTTATTTGAAGTTTTTCATTTAAATTATATTGATGTTATGACATAGTTCTTAATTTGCTGTAGTGTAATATTGTTCAACTAATATAGAGATTTTGATTTTTATCATTTTGTTTATCAATAATATAATGCATAAGTATACCTCTTCTGCGTACATCTTTTTGTTTTAAATTTTTCAAAATAGCTCTTATAATACCGCTGCTACTAATTTAAGAGTAAGACCTATTAAATTGAAGTTTGCAGAGTGTTCGTGCGTTTTTATGAAATTTTTCTACATAACACCCAATGAAGTTAGCTGGTTATTTCGTACTTTTTGATAGATAGCATGGATATAATTCAATTCAATAAAATTGAACTAAACCATATGTCCACGTTTGGCTCCAATATAAAATGCATCTCAGCTAGATAAAACGTAATCTTTAATTTGACACCATTACGTTCGGCCTTGATAGAGATTAAGACAAATTTTGGAGGCTTTTCGATAGAATAAATGCAATTACATTTCTTGCATGTATCCAACTGCTCTGTATTTTCTGTTGCTTAAATTTTTTTGCTGAAGATATGCATCAGATTTTCTTCATCACACATTTCAATAACGATTTATTAAGAATTATCTTGGCATTTGCGTTAATTTACAATTCAAGGTAATATAAATCGCGTACGATAGAACTTTTTCACAAGGTATCCTCCGATTTTACAGCTTTTGGAGTTTGTAGTTTATTGGTTACATATAATCCTAAAGAAGTCAAATTAAAGTCAAAGAGAACTCTCAAACTATTCGAATACAATACATACTATTGGAACTATTCGTACACAGTCTTTACCAGGGTGCTATTTAAATATAACACCATGAGAAATGATGTTTGGGAGAAGATGGCAGCTGGAACCATCGTACCCCTTTCTCTTAGGTGGTCATTCCAGGAATCAAAGCAATTAAAAAATACAGATTTGTTCAGGATCACATGTAAAAAAGTTATCATTTCAATTTCAATAGTCGAACAGGACATATCCATGAAGAAGTAGGTAGGTATCTGCCCCATCCTTTCTCCCCATAAAAACCTACATTAAATGCCTACCACGGCTGTAGCACCCCCTCTGTAGGCTCTCCACCACCCTGTAATTCATTGGTTTACGATAAATACTATGAAAATGATTCACATCCAAAAAATGCATTTATTAAAATACATTATTGCAGGGAGTCGAATTGCCAGTACTTGAACTAGTGGAGCATTAAAATTTTGAATTTCAGTTATTATTTTCAAAACATCGGGTTTTACAAATTTTAACTTTCTGGATACATTTAATCAGTAGCAGGTCTTCAAGCTGAATTTTCAAATTCTATTTTGCACTGTGGGAGGGTCTTAAAAATTTTGATTATCAAGTTTAATTTCGTCGTGAGAATCGTGTAATTCGAATTTTAATCAGGTTCCATTTTGTAAACTTGAATTTTCAAGCTCAATTACACATCCTATAAATTCTTAAATATAATCTTTAAGTTGCATTTTACGCTATGGGAGGTCATCAAAATTTGAATTTTCATGTTACTCCACCTGCAAATTCGTCGAATTGGATAAGACCATCAAAATTTTTATCAAGCATTCTAATTGCGGTGTCTAGCTCTCCTCGACTGAATTCGGCCCCCATCTCTTCGCATAACGAAGCAAATTCTTTTGTATCAAGCGTTCCGCTGTTATCCACATCATAATGTCTAAAAATTTGACGTATTTCTTCTTCTGTAGTGAATCGATCCTGCTTCATAAAAAAACGAAGTACAAGAATGTTAGCAAAAACTTGAAAAAGTACTAAAAAATATTAATAAAAAGTGGAATAAATGGCAAAAATGCACAAAAAACCACTGAAATAACACAGAGGAATTGAAGGTTAAAGTCCTTTTTTGCTAAATATAAGTCCAACATAAAGAGTCACAGTAATAAGAAAATATTCGGTTTTATGCCTTTTTAATCACTATGCCCTTTCATTTGATACATATTTCTGGGACGAAAAGTCACACTAATAAATTGCATGAAGTTTATTGATGAAATGCATACTTTTTACAGCAACTGATATTCCATAAATCGATGTTCTACTGAATAACATGTTCCATTATTTGACAGCATTATCATTCCCAAACCTCCATTTGCTGGTGCTTATTAATATCTCTTATTTGATAAACTGATAGTTTTTGGTGCAACCAAATTGCAGTCTAGTTTTTTGCATATAACTGAATTAGTTGATACACGACTGGGTTTACTGTAATTAAAAATCCAATTTTATTTATTTTTTTCTAAATTTTGCTAGTTTTTTTAGTTAGTCAACAAACGTAAGGATTTTATTATGGTCAAGAATTGAACATAATAACTCCAACCTTTAATTACAAACCCTGGTCAATCATTCAGCACTGAACCGATAGTATCAGTTTATAAAATATTAGCAGCATATAATTATATATATATTTATTAATTTAAATCATTTTGAATACCTGTATATTTTTCAGCTTGTTTAATATAATTCGACCATAAATTATCATAATCACACCAATCACAATCATATATAACCCTAAAATTATTCCGACTAGGTCCCAATTGCCTAGAATGAGGGAGCCGCAGTACATATAAAAAATACCCCTAAAAATAAAAATATGATAAATAATCATTTATTGCAAGTACATTAAAAGGAATTGAGAGTGAATAGAGCTTGATGATATACTTTTGATACTCTATCTTATAGGACCAAGTTTTAAAATCACTTCAAGTCAAAAATTTAGCTCAAGTAATAACATGAAAAAATCGATTATTACAAGTACTTTTGAAGAAATTTAGTGGATATGAAAATTGATTTGGTCAAAGTTCTGGATATGTTGCTAAACCATTTTAGTTTTTTTTGGAAATTATTCTGGAACATGGTCTTTTAATATAAATAAATTCATTATTAGCTGAAAAAGCATCAAACCATGCATTTGCTTTATTATTCTAAAATCCTTTTTTACAGACCAATTTTATAACCCTTGACTGCATCAAGAATAACTTCATCTTTGAACTAGAAATCTCTATAAAGGCTTGAACGACCACCAATTTTTGAAGCTTACTTGATAAATCACACCTGATTGAAAAATTACTGGTACTTTCAATGAAGTTTTAAGTGCATAGAATGAAATAGCAGTAAAATCAGTTATTATTTAACTGAAGAATATCATCTTGTGTGACCACGAAGTTGTAAAAATTACTTACATCCTTTCTCCTAGTAACTATGAGAAAGTTAACTTTTTATTTTTTGAAATTGAGCATAAAAATTTTGGCAGTTTTTCTTCCTATTTGAGTTGAAAAAAATTCTCATCCAGCAATAAAATAGGGAATGGCATATGAATTTTATACAAACCACTTAACATAATTCCAAGAATAATTGTTTCTCAGACTAATTCCCCCTTTTTTTCCTGGAAGATGAATATGAATATGAATGGTTTAAGAAGCATTTTGGTCAAGTAATATGTATACATATGTAAATGAGTCAAAATTAAGAAACTGGCAAAAAAGTCAAATTACTAGAGACACTTGAAAAGAAAAATAGCAGACCTTTCAACAATAAATTGGCAACATTGGCAAGTAAATTCAACATTTTGGCTTCTAAAATATTACTCAAATATAACATTTGAGCACTTGATGATCAAATGTCCGACTTAAGGGGGTTCCACTGTATTGGCATGCACATATATCTTCATTTTTTGGCTTGCCCAAAAAATATTTACTCAATTAGTACTTACTAAATTTATGTTATATATATAAAATATTTCGGTCTTTACATCAATTACATACTTGATAAATGTACATGCATACTTATATGTTCATTATTTTTGGCTTCCTCCAAAATCTTTAATCAATTGATTAGTATGTAAATATACAGTACACTTCGGATACAAAAATTCTATCGAGACCACCGAATGCATTCTTTATATCCAAAAATTTGAAGCTGAACTTAGCACAATGACATTTCCGTATATTTGCCGTAAGTGAAAATTCACTTCAAGTAATTTTACTATATCCGAATTTCATTGTACATAACCTAATATTTGGATCCCATTATATATTTAAATAGCAAAAAAATTACCTCCCCCAGGTGAGATTCAGAAATCGTGCATATTCAAAAATTCCTAATTTCATAAACAGAACATGGAAGAACGATCGCGTCTCCAGTGCAACCACAATCAACCCAAAAAACGTATTATAACCTTGATAAATAGCCTCGAGAATAGAAAGAGTGAATGTGTTTCCTAAAAATGACATTATTCCGGTGACCATCATCGCAATTCCACCAGCAGCAGCTGCGATTCTTAGAGGTACATTACCCCTGCGTACTGCACAAATTGAATATGATAATCACTCTTTAGTGTCAAAATATTTTCATGCAATAAACTATTTTCCATGAGAGCTGGTACACTGCCAATTGTACTTTTTTCAAGTCGTTTTTTATGTAATTTTTTGAAAATTTCAAATTTTTCATTCTTTCTCGTTTCCTAGTTATGCTTTAAATTTGAATGTACTTTTATATATCTAAGGGAGATATAATTTACCTAAAAAAGGTGACAAAAAGAGCTCTAAACCATCACACTAATACAAAGTAAAACCCACTTAAGTTATAATTGCAGTGCAAACAAGCTTAATACACCAGTAATTAAAATTCCTTATTCGTACTCCATAAATGTACAAAACAATTAAACATGCACAAATCATGTAATTAAAGTACAGTGAAACCTCTTAAGTCTGATACCTTGCATTTCCGGATACCTTAGTCAGCTAGAAAGCTGACAAGCAGTTTTGTATCAAATCTATCGTTTATAGATGGCCACCTTGTTACATTAGACACTAAGTTTGTGACTGCAAATAATGTTCTTAAGGAAAAACCTCGATAAATGTACTTAGATATCCAATTATTTTTTCTACCATACATTAAAAAATTCGTTATATTCAAACTTTACTCTGATGGAGTCAAGCAATATTCAAAATACTTTCATCGCTCAAGAATTCTTTCACGTTACATTTTGATTTCTTACTGGGTGACATACCCATGTGATTGGTAATTTTGTACTCTGTGGCGCAGAATGACCCATATATGTCTTGAATGCATGGATGATTTATACTCTGTTCACTTTAAAATCCCTCGATAATGTTAGCAATGCATAGTTTCCATATGCATTAGCTAATATAAAGGCTGATAAGTCTAGTATGCTGAGTAGTATACTAGTATGAACTATTATCGAGTAGTTAACTGTGTAATAGATACGTCCAGTTGTACATAAGTCCTAAGTTGAAGCAGATAGAATCTGATGAGTTTTTAGCCGAGTAATATTACTCTCTCTCCCTTATCATTAATACTGATGGATAATAATAAAAGTGCTCAACATTTTTTAAATTTATAATTATATTATTTTATATAGTTTATATTAGAATGAGTTAGTCATACCAATTTTAACGAGCTTCTCCAAGCTAGCTGACTTTACCGCCGAATCAACTACTGACTGTAATGATAAAAAAAGTAAATTTTTCAAATTCATTAATAAAACAATAGTTGTTAGGGTTATGAAAACCATTATATACTTGAATTTGAACGATTCTATTCGCTAATGACATAAAGAAAATGAAATAAATTTATTTTTCATGCTAAAATGATAAATTAAGTTTCAAGGCATTTTATTCCGAGAAAAAATTGAAAGACAGCTATACTGAGACAACGAGGGTCAATATTGACACAATTTAAATGATTTTACTCAAAATTAGGTATACGATTCTTCCGTACAAAATCTCATCATGTTATAATTTTTCATCTATTTTTGAAAGCCAATAGTAATTTTTCAACTTTTTTCGAAAGTCAACGGTAACTTGATAACAATGATACGGGTATGCATAATTAAAAATTCATTTCTCACCTTAACTTGCGGCACTAAGCTGCTGGTCTCCTTGGGTGCTTCTTGGTGTGCCGGGGTACCTCTTTCAATATGGTCTGGTACTTCGACAGCATCTAATTTCCAGTTTGTGGACAATACTCCCATCAAACCGCCCATAAGCTTAAAATGTGCATTAAAAATTTTTTAATCGGTAAATATATCAGCTAGAATTGTGTAGCAATTGCTCAACGATTCAAATATTTATTTCTCGACTTAAGATATTGATATCTGAAATGAATTTAACCATATCTAGTCAAATATAAATTGATCTCAGAGGATTCTTATAGATTTTTTCGAAAAATACTGATTTATTTGTTAAAATTTCCAATTTGTGGACAAAGCTAATAGCCCACAAGCTTAAAAAATATGGAAAAAGAATTTTCGCTTTAGTTTCTCATATGACGAATCTTAAAGATAAAAAATACAAAGAGGAGGAACTAATATGAAATTATGTAATGAATCGCTAGTGTTATCTTTGACAATTGAAAATACATCCTGATATAAACATCGTAGCTCAGTGACTAAAATCTGTGTTTCTACGCTTAAATTGAAAAAATTATAGCCGAATACAATCATTTCAAGTGCAAAGAAATTCATTTTGGTGGTTTTTCACTTATTTAAAAAAGTAATATTTTGGTTAGAATATCCCAACTGAAGTTTAAACTGTATTTGAGTTTGAACTAAAGTGCAATATGATTTAAAGGTACAAATAATTTGAAAATTAGACAATTATTGATAAATAATGACCTTTAAACCGAGGTCTCTAAATGCATCACTATGGGGTGACCAAGAACCTGCCCCACCATTGAAAATCCAATTTTTATTTATTTGAAAAAGGATCATTTTTCCAAAGGTTCTTGCTGTCAATCGAAAAAGAAGAATACTGACCCTTTCATTGGTCGAGCAAGATTTTTGGTCGCCCCTCAGCGGGGAAAATATAAAAATTGACTTCCGTATAGATCAAATAGTCACAATCAACAAATACATAGAAAGAATCTCAATGCAGAAATGCAGGGCAAAAACACAAGAAATTCAGCTCTAGGGAGCAGCCAGTCGGTTTTTTCATCCCAACAGGTAATTTACTGATTTGAGGGGGGGTTATGATTTTTGCAGGGTTTTTTACAAATCTATTTGAAAATTTGGTCTTTCTAAAAATAGCGAAAAAAAATTGCTGGGAAAAGTGTCTTAATCATAGTTCTTAAGTATATGCCTGCTGTGTAAGAGATAATACTAGCTATACTCAGAATTGTACATTCAAAGCTCACTGAATATAATAAATTTTTTTGCTTAAGGCAAACAAAAACTCTTGGAGGTTTGGACAATTTAGCCAAAATTAATTAAGTTTAGTAGCTTAAATCGAATTTTGCTGAAAAAACTTGAAATTCCATATAGAAAAATCTATATTATACTACGCGGAAGTTTAAGAGTTGCAGTTTCGTACGGACAGAGCATACTATCACCAAAATTGGGAAATTCTGTGGAAATATTAATACAAGGATAAACCTCTTTTATAATTTTTATATACTCTCTAATTATTAGAGAGTAAATCTGTGGAATTACTGCCAGCATTTTGACTTTAAACTCATATTCAAATCACCGTAGTCGAGAGGCCAAGATAGGTGTGTTAAAGCCTTTGTGAAGGTAAAGCAAATAAGGTGCAAATTACTAAACAAATTAACAACAATCTTTTCTCCTTAAATATTCCTTAATTTTTGATAACATATTTTCGAAAGAAGCATAATTTATGATGATAAAGTACAAAAGGATTTTGTGAACATAAATACATCACTAAGGATATATGCTTTTATACCTTTTCAGCTCTTAACAAGTTCATTTATGGTGAAAGGTCATAAATATGAACATTTATGAAAAGTTTATTATCATAAACTACACTAATACCATAATATCTAGCGTATTTCATCACGTATCATTTTGAAGTATAATTGTTAAAAAAACATTTGAAAAATATCGTAACTGCTCATACTTCTACCTATTTTATAATGATTCAATGTAAAAAAATATTTTTGTAAGCGACATTACACTTGGTATACTATTTGTTTGCCAAGTAGGTGCACTCTTCAAACCTTATAGTGTAGTTTAGTGATATAAAGAAAATCTATCCACTTTTCAGTCAGTATGATATAATTGTAGAAATCGAATTTGATTGATTAAATTTGTTCTGTTTATTAAAATTCAACGATTTTTTCAATGTTTAGAGGTCTTTTAACAGAGAATAGAAAGCGAATCACTACACCTTAACGTCAGAATTTAAATTTTTAGAACCGCCTGATCGCTTTGAGACTGTTTTCAGAGCCTCAAGTTGCGCAGGAGTCATTTGACTAACGAGACACCCCAACGCTTCCATTGCTCCAGGCGTGTCGTCTCTTCGGTTGTAAGACATATTTTATGCACAGCAAACCTCGTGAAGCTTTAAATATTCCACAGAATGCGTTCTATTCTTAATTTTCGTAAAAGATAATTGTATTATTACGAATTGAGTTTTAGCTGCCACCAAGATATGTTCCAGCATAACCATTGTCCGAAAGAAAATTCAACTAGATATTTCTGGACAGTTCAGAAATCAGATTTAATTAACTCTACACAGTTCAACTCCAGAATTTTGGAGCCACTAAGTCCGCAGGAGTCAACTCACTTGTCATTACTTAAACTGTGAACTAGTTAATTAGTGGCACATTGAGGTTTAATATTAGACTTCAATGCTAGGTTTCGAAATAGTTTTAGTATGAAAATGGTCTAATGCGTGAAGTTAGTATAAATTAAGTATTTTGTATAGTTAACATTTGCTCTGTTTCATAATAGGTTGTGACTGAATTTGCCAATACATTGTTGATGCCCTCGCAGTATACAAAAAAGGATTGTAGAAAAATGACATTCTATCAAAACGCTCAAGTTCTTCCTTGCTATTGCTGTAAACATGCTTTCTTGGCAAGAGCAATGTGTCATCTTATTTTGTAGCTTTTAACGGAAACAGCAAAAACTGCCATCAAAAATAAATAACAGTCTGTAATATATCATTAGAAGACTGCAGGATGGTATGATGTATTGTTAGGAATTAACTCATTAATGGTTAAATTCTTGTTACAGTTGTGGAATTCTGTTTTATGGCAAGTCATTGTTCTGCATATTGCAATTCTAATTTCATGGAGAGTCATTGTTCTGCATACTGGAATTCTAAGCTTATGGCGAGTCATTGCTGGACTTTTGGGGACAGGCTAAGTTTAGGAATTGTGTGTTGCTGTGAAGTATGTTTACTTCCAGCAACACAATTTATGTCTGTGTAAATATAATCTTTGCTTTAGTTTTGAGTCTTATTTGTAAACACATTTGTAACATGTATCGAAAATTATGGAATTTGACCAATAGCGTATTGCTTATATGCAAAATATGCAAGAAACTTCAAACAACTCAAAAATCTACTGAACAAAATGCACAAAAAAATTTCACGGTATAAAAAATTAGTCAAGCATCAAGCTGCTTTTATATATTTGAAAGTCTGATACTGAACTTGAATATTATAAAATAGTGAATATTCATGGACAGAAAATCCGTAATAATCAAGTGCAATTTGAACTTTTGTGTTGGCAATTTTTTGAACAAATGCCATAAAAACTTGAAGTCAAGTAACTCCAGTTGTTTGTATTTGTTTTAAAATTACCTTTAATTTTGTTACTATGTTCAAACCAATTTCTGAATGGTGGCAGTGAGTTTTTTAAAAATGCAGCTTACATCTTATCATTATCATTTGCTATATCTTATGAGACTACACAAAAATGACTGATGATGATGACCATCTTGCTGATAGTTCTAAGGTCAGAGACAAAAAGATGTTCAAACTCTTTAATTTGAATTCATCCAACAAACTATTTAGGCTACATGAAACTTTTGAAAACTGATAGTACACTATCATTAACTGAGTGAGTAAGCCAAAACTTGTCTACCAAAATGTGCCACATTCAAAGCTGATAAAATAAAAATTAACTTCAGGTCAAGCTAATTTAGGTCAAAAAACTGTCTACTAATCAATTCAAATTTATCTACGGTAATGTTCATGGAATACGCTGTCTTTTAGATGCAAGATTTCTTGGCAAATGCATCACTGACTATGCTTTCAGAGAAGAGTTTGACAGTTTTATATTCAATTACCTTCTCTGTGATAAAAAAAATGCTTTCAGTGGAATACAAGATGCAGATGATTAAGGAATACAATGCATTGATACTTTTTACTGTAACCTGATAATGTAAGGAGACTACAAGGCAAGTTGGCTTTTCAAAACGAGGGCATATGTCACTGTACTTGAACATGCCAACAACTGCAGTACGTCAGGAGGCATGCCACCAGAAGGCCCAACTATGAAGTTAAAGCTGCTGCACTGATGTACAAGATAGAAGGTACATGAACGATACAAACTGCCACTTCTTACAATGCCTTTTGTTTAAACCCGTCTAGGATAAGTCTGATATCACATGGTCCAGATATTAAATGTTGGCTAACTAGAATTCAGGGTGCAAAAATATAATTTAAAACCCAATAAATTGCATTTGACTCTGCCAGTGAAATTATATATTAAACATGCATAATACATCATACGTCAAATTTAGATTTCCACTTTAAAATGAATGCGAACATTTTTTAAATATTATAGTTGAACGTACAAAAGAAAATTTACTTTTGCCGAATTTTCACTACTAACAAATATATGAGAAAGTTATTTTGCGACCAAGGTTCGGCTTAGATTTTTGTTACAACGAATTTGGAGGTTCCGACAAATTTGCTGTATCCGAAGATTACTTTATATCTCTTGATGCCAATCGATACCAAAAGAAACAAACTTTTTTGTATGTGCGTAAGAATATATATTATCATGCCGTCCACTTGCTTAAACAATCGACCATTCTAACAACTGAATATGGCTCTGCGTCAATTGTTATCTCAATCCCAGCATACTCTCTAAATTTCACATATTCACTAACATCAACGTAGCATGGCATAAGCTTCCCCATGCTAGACGTACGACCAGGCCCTACAGCAACCACCTGCAGTGTTCCATCACATAGATTGATTAGTATTGCCATCATGTATAAGATGAAGCTTAATTAGTATTGTTCAATACTACACAGTTGCTAGGGCAAGAGAAGACTACAGCGGTTGCAATCTTAACCCAAATCTTTTCAAATTTGCACAATACATACTTTTCAAAAAAGTATTTTTTTTTATAATTTTGAATAAGAAAATAACAAAATTTGCCTTTCCTCTGAAATTTAACGATTTTCAAACTGATCCTACTTGTTCAAGTTGAAAAATAATAAAAATAAACTCTTCAAAAACCATTGTGGCTTTACAAGTATAGCAAATACAAATGAAAAGTAATTTCAACTTTTCATGAAAAAACACATACCTGCCCTTCGCTTTTTAGCTCTTTGTTTGCCGTTTGAGCACTAATGGCTATTCCAGTATCCGTATGCTTTTCACTTTTAGTTAATTTTACAAGTACCTTAAAAAATAAATTCATGTTGAAATAAATTCAAAGTCTGAAAATGTTTATGAAAAAATAATTCTTTTATCATCTTTTGTTAAAAACTGTTCTATTCAGGAAAAAGTACCTTATGGCATGCACCCAGCGTATAAAACTAGCAGCAAATTTTGACTTTAAATGATTATTTTTTCACCAAAAAGTGATTCTTTAATGGAAGTGTACAATTGAGAATGCATCGAATTTGAACATATAAAAGTTATTTTGACCTTAAACAATTATTCAATTATCAGAAAAACTGTTCATTTACTCATATGCTCCTTTACGGGTAAACTTCATTCTCACTAATTTATATAGCAGCAAGGGACTATAGTTCATATTACAATTCAAGTCTACAATCTGATCCAAGAGCTTTTTATTTTGCATCGACAGCATAATTCTTTCTGAAAATTTCTACGCCCATTTTCCATTACATACCTTGATTTAGAACTTTTCAGTTCATTGAATTATTAGCAAAAATATACCAAGTGCATATAAAAATATTAACCTGCAGCTTGATTCATAATGAGTTGAATCCTTTATCAATCTAAATTTGAACCATCATCAAAATTATGCTTTTTATGCAAAAGATGCTACATTTGATTAGTGTATATATATATATCATCTTCTGTAAGAATTTGTACAATTTAGAATTGAATGCGATATCATAGTTTTCCCATATTTTGAAATATTTTAAGTTTTTCAAAGTACTATCCAAAGCATAAAAAGTACTGGTAAAAAACACTATTCAATTACCTGATCCCGAATCATTTTTAAATTTGTGGGTGTAACCGAATCTCCACCATAGACCAATAGCAGATCGTCATCCATGATAATGCTATGATCAGTTCCACCATATTTGACCGGCTTTCCTGCATACTTTGAAAACATTACGCGATCTCCAGGAGACACGCACCTATTGTCAAAACGAGAAAACATTTCTTTAATTTCTCTGTGATGTAACTTTGGAGTTAAAGAGATTCTCGGGACCACTGAGCCATAATTCATTAGATCCGAAAATCTGAAGCTGAGCTTGGGCACAATAGGGCATTTCATTCATTTTTGCAAGTTCAAAATTTGATGAATAGAATTAATTAAATCAAAAGTTTACTTTATATACATATATATATATAGTGTCTTTTCATATAGATTTGTATTAATACTTAATGGTTAAACAATAATTCATATCGAAACTGTAAAAATTTAACAAACAAAACCCAAGAGAAAATTCATATATTCCAGAAATGTAGGACATGAAGGGTCACAATTAATGAGCAATTAAATAAATAAAGAATAAAGTAAGCCAATGAAATATAATAAAATTTGGATATGACGAGTTTGCTTTCAACAAATTCTCACTTATAACATATAAAAGAAAAGTCATATAGTGTCTTGTTTATGATTGAGATAGAACAAATTCATTCGATGTTTATTGGACAATAGTTCTAAATTTGAAATATTATTCCGACAATGCATTTTACATCAATAATGGTTTTATAAAATTACGAAAAGTGTCTATAGAATACTTTTTCAGCACTCATAAGCAATTTCAATTCCATATCAAGTGCAGAAAATTGACGCATTAAATTAAGAGAATAGACGAGTTGAATCGACGACAACCACTCATTTTACATTCTAACAAAATATAGTGACATTTCAAAACTTCAGTATCTTTCAGCTGAACAGTAAGTTAAGAATAATTCTATCATAACGAGCCACTTACATGGGTATCAGCTCAGCAGTATGAGGGTGTGTCCGCCCCGGGCCGGTGGACACGACCAGACCCTCCGTAGGCTTTTCCATGCTCTGATCGGGGAGAACAATACCCCCCGAAGTCAAGGAAGAGCCTGGAATGAGCCTCACCAGGATAAAGTTTGATACTGGCTGTAAGGGGCCACGGATTACTTTGTCGTCTAGTGTGTTAACCAGGGCTGTTTGCATAGTCACACTAATTCTACAGAAACAAACAGAATAAAGCAAATATAATGAACTTACTTCTAGTAACGAATTCGAAAAAATGTCATATTGTGCCCATGTTCAGCGTCAGATTTTATGATAAAGCAAACTGAAGTTAAAATAATGTTTGGATGTAGCCATAACTGATATACAAAAAAGTCATACTGCATTCATTTTCAGCTACAGATTTTCAGATATAATAAATAAATTTGGTGGTCCTGACAGGCTTGTCTTATCCAAAGATTACTGTACTGCATAGTACGAAATACTTGAATTATTTTGTTATAAACATAATGAGATAAATACGAAAGGATTATGATGGTGTAAAAACAAACTATATGAATTGAGTGAACTGAACTGTTTTGATGAATTGTGTACTGGACCATTCACTCTTGAATACGTCAACATGTACCGGCTTTAGAACAATGTTTGTAATCTGCACTGCACTTTAATTCTGTTCAAAATTAAGCAGACATTTAGAAATATAAATGTAATTTAGATTCAAATAATATATGCCTTATACCAATTATTTTGTAGGGTGAAGTTAACTTATTTGACCTTTTCATGGCACATTTTTGTATATATTTTTAACAAAATTATATGAAACCATGAACAGTCCTAAAAAGATTAAAGAAAAACATGCATTGAATTTTGGTCCTATCGATTATTAACGTTCTTGCTTTTAATAGATAAGCTTTGAAATGCATAATAACCAATGAGATACCATATTATCATATACGTCCTGGTTGAATGAAAGTAATATAATATGAAACATAGCATATTCATTTTCCATTGTAGGGATATCAGGTATCACAAAAGAGTCATGGTTATGCGGTGCTTATTATGTCATGTCATTTTAATTTTCATAGAAACATCATTTTGAAAAATTATCCTCACGACAATGACACAAAAATATGTAGCCCAATAATATAACACAGCTTTGATATGTTCAATTTCTGAACTTGGTCTTTCTAGATAGGCCAGTGAAGTAAATTAGTGCTTCATGAACGTATTGCTTGCGTAATGCAGCTATTACTGTAACATTTGTCAAAATAATAATGAACCATATCAACATTTTCAGAGAAAAAATTCATATTTTTTCCAAGAGCCTCTGTGTTCAAATGTATAAGAACTAGCCTGGCGATGACTTGTCATGCATCGCTACATGATGAAGGTCAACCACTTCGACATACCTATTTGCTGATTGTTTTTTCAGCGAAGCTGATGGTTGCAAGCTACCCCATGGAAGCGTCGAAGAACGAGACATGAAGCATAAGCATAGAGGAGCGATACTTAATGTATGCAAAAGGACTTTCATGTGATAATTTTTGTTTGAAACTGTGAATGAAAATAAGTTACTAAATATCGTTTAATATTTATTTCTCAGCCTCAGAAGTTGAATATTTTATCTATGAAAACGAAATAAGGCGCAAAAACTTATACATAATCGTTTTTCGACTAAATTTGATGAATTAACTCAGATTTCATTGACAACTTTTGTATTTTTGTTTGCTTTGCTTGAGTGCACCTCAAGAGTCTGTGGATCATTTCATAGTGCTCTCTCTTTTGATGCCAAAACCAGCAGCGATGATCTATTCAACATTAGTATTGCTGTTTTTTTCGTTTTGGAGGGCAAACGTCTATGTCTCATCCTTCCTTGTCATGCCATATACAAAAATAAATAAGCACATCCGAAATGAATCAACTCTTATAGCAACTGCAACTAAAGATTTAAACGTAGGGCAGGGACTATCTGACAAGGTTATCGAAGAGCTGTGGCGAAAACCAAAACGAGAATTATTAAAGGTTGGAAAAGGAGGAATAACCAGTAAACATATAAGGTCATTAAAGGATCTCGTTAGTGACCATTCAATTGTCAAAGTAAAAATAAATATAGAAAATGCAACGTACGAAAGCTGCTTGAATGTTGCAACCCAGTTGCTCGATGAAGAAAATGGTAGTAGCGGCGTTAGATTGGTAGGCATTCGTCCAACAACAAGATTATTACTAGTTGCAGATTCATCGTTCATTGATAGCTTGCCGAAATAAAACATATCATCTTAGTTAACTGCTTTAGCTAGCGTGTACATATAAAATATGTATACATGTCTTTTTCCTATCTTACGGATTTTTCATGAATGTTTCAGTTGATTTAAAGGATTGGCGGGCAGTCAAAAGGTCCTATGACTGTTATATAATATGCTTTAATATTAAAATTATATATTTATGTATTTTTTTAATATGCATGGTGGTAATATCATCCAAATTTACACTGTGACAAAAATCAAACTGCAACTTAATGTAACTCCGTTATTTTTTGCAATATCAAATAGAAGATTTTATTATATCTCATCCAATAAAATGAAGTATGTCAAATTTAAGAATATTCAGAAATAAATGTTTAAGTATTTTTCACTAGAATTATATATTTTTCCGTGAATAATATTATTTTGTACAGTAATCTCTTGGTCTACGTTACGATTTGGGAAACTACAAAAATCTTAGTGATACCAATGTATACGTTCAAACGAAGGTACTGAACAATTTAATCAAATGTCTACATTATTAGTAACAACTCTCTCTCAGCAAAAAAGTAGTATTGGTTGCATTTTTACCTGGTATGTGAAATTTGGTTTCAATTTTGAAACCGCGTTAATTCAAGAAACGAATGAATCGAAAGCGCGTTAATCGAGAGAAAAGCAGCTAACCATATTTCTCTATTTTTGATGCAGACAATTTTAGGTCGAAGACTATGTTGTTTTAGTCCCAAATTCATTCATTGTACCCTATTTAAATGAATCAAAATATACTATTCATTAAAGTTCCTTCGAATGATTTGTATACTTGAATAGTTGAACTGCAAGATTCGTTCTGTACCAGACCCAAATGAAGCAATTACTGACTCATGCAGATTTTGTATTTTACAAATATGTATAACTTCATGTTTGTACTTATCGTTCTACTTCTTTTGCTTGTTCTTGCTTATACAATAATTTATTTTGTAATTCAGAAGTCAGACTAGCTTCCTAAGTTTGTATTATGCATTGGATTAGCATAGAGTCAAGATATAAACATTTTTTTGTAACTCTCTCAATAAATTTATGTGCAATATGTATAAAATTATGTCCAATAAGAGTTGTATTAGAGTAGTTCCCTTACAACTTTATTATCTAAGAGTTATGCATCGGAAAAGCCGGGAGTTATTGCTGGATGATAAACATCGTGCATACTGTGTTACATAGAATTTCTAAACGTATTGCAGTTTACAGCATTTAGTGCGAGTGACATTTTGTGGATCCAATGTATATGTGCAAATTTATGTTAGTAACAATATTTACCGGTCAGAACTTTTCGCGCTGTAATATTAGTGTAAATCATTACAAAACTGCATTAGATTCAGCGGTGTGAACCTTTACAGTGACTTCTATCTCACAAAGTTGTTGCAGTGCCTCTGGATTTTCTATAAGTTTTCAATGCTTACATCAGTGTAAAAAATGCTATATACCAGCAAAATTATCTATCTCCGTCCAAGTGCGTCTATATTGATTAAAAATGAATATTTAGTTTCAGAGAGCAGTCTTAGACACTCCACATAGTAATAAAAAGTGCCTTCATGTGGCTTAAAATTTAATGCTGACAGAAAAATGCATTTAAAATAAAGGAACCACAAACTATTTCTAGAGGAACACATTACCTTAAAGGGAATGTGAAACACTCTAGTCTAAATATAACAATAAACTGGTAAAAAATAAAGAGGATTTGAAAGGAAAAAGAAGTGATTTTCTGAATTTCCAATAAATTTAGTTTAATAATGCACCAAAACTATTTGTTAATATATGAAAATGGCTTGACTCATTCAACGGTGACCATGCAATTCAATACTTCTTTTGTAAAACCTCTCAAGTTAGACATCTAACGTCTCTGATGCCTTAGCATGCTGGACAACTGTTAAGATGACAAGCAGTATCTGCAGTTTGTTTACCTTTCATTGATGGACACCTTGTTTGCAAAAAGTTACTCGAGCAGAATTTTTTATCAGACACAAGGCACTAAATTAGCAGCGACAATTATTTTTAATAGTTAAAGTCTTGATGAATGGATAGTAGAATGCCAAATTTTTTCCTACCAAAAATTAATGGAACTGAATTGAAGAGTTCTAAATTGTACCATACATATTTTTGTAAGTTCAACAAGTTACTTAGTCTGGTGAGCAGCTGCACTGTGCGAGAACGTTTTTCCAGTACTAAAGTTTTTTTACTCCTTATTATTGTTTGACTTTGTATGTATAAACCCCTCATTAAGTTGGACATTTGAGGGCTTGACAATGAAGTATCTGACTTAGGAGGTTCACTGTATATAAAGTTGAAATGCACAGATTATCTCCGAAATGAAATTTTAGAGCTGTTTACAATTATATCATGGTATTGGAACTTTATTACTTTTAAACTTGGATTTGGTAAAAAAGATAATTACAGAAAGCAAATACACATAGCACATGCATGCCAAAAGAAAAAGGAGAGCAACTTGAAAATAGTTAATTATAAAACAATATTAGATGCATGTTGATTAGTGGTTTCGCCCATTTTTCAAATTTCTTTGACATGCGCAATGGCTGATAAGATAGTATTGCATTGGATTCATAATAACCTTCAACCTGAGAATTACCATTCATATCCTCAAAGTCCGGGTTTATGTTAGAGCCAGTACTGCCTACAATACAATTTCGTAAACGTCTAAGTGTCTTTTAGAGCAAACTGAATTTAAGAGTTACTACAATATTATTCTTACTGTGAATTGTCTGATCAGTCGCTTTCTTTATACCCTCAATAGAAGTTACACATTTATATTGTTCTTTTCTCTTACTGTTCTTGTTCTCTGCATTATATCCTTTTTACTCAGATTCGACCAATAGAGCGATACGCAACTGACATTTTGCACAAATTAGTATAGTCAGTTTAGAGAGTTGTTATGACTGGTGTTTTGTATTTCTTTTTCGCACATTTTGGTTCGAACCAAATCGGTTCCGGCTAAATTAAATTACTGATTGAAACCGGTGACATCTCTTTATGTGGGTTGATGTTTCATGATAGATCTTTATACAAATATTCTGTTTTCATAGAAGTTGAAGCCAGTTCCGGACTCTGACGCATGTTCGGTCAATCTTCGTTGAAAACGATTGTACCATTTTCAAGAGTATCATTAATAAAGTTATCATAGTTTAAGTAGCTCATCCTGAATACTTTAAAAAATCTCCATAACCCGACATTTCATTTCATAAGCCTGACACAATAAATTGTAGAATTCTCTCCCCAAATAATATATTTGCTACTTGCACAATATTCTTAAACATGCCAGTTGCGTGCCCAAATAAAATATTTGAATGTTATGACAATAGAGTAAAATTCTAAAAATACACTTATGACATAAATGTTCAAATGATTCTTTCGCGAAAGGTAATAAGCGTTGAAAAGTTACAAATAATTTTACGGATAAACATAGCTATTGTTCAACCATTAAGAAGTTAAGATATTAAAAGATCATTATTACAAGTTTCTCAACGTGGGAGCGCCTATTCTTAAGAGTTCACGAGCTACCAATTCGCTGCTTACATTATTTGTAGTGATTTTATTAATTTTACTCAGTAGTCATGATGTGGCGAGTGTGTTTTACGTTATGCGGAGATGGCGAAGAAGAATCTGCTGTCGTCGATAACGTTCATGTAGAGACTTTAGCTAAGGAACCTCCTAGTACTACAATCAATCCTGTCAATATCGATAAGAGATTATGCAATTCTCCGAACTCTATAGACTCCAACCTTGCAGATATCTCAACATGCGTAAAAATTTCAACACTTGCTGCTGTTGCGGTTGCAGAGGAAACCGTTGTAAGAATATTATATGTGATATGTTTTCAGTACTGCATAAAATATGCATGTTTTATTTATTTTCTACATTCAGATGAACAGCGCATTTATTCCCTTACCACTATGAACGATTGTAGCAATCATCGCATTCGTTGGGAACTAAATGTCATTACAAATTTTTAACAGAAAAAAATAGGTTGTCTCTTTAAGAAGTCATTGACCAAAATAAATACATTAAATAGTACGAATATCATTTCCTGGTGAGCAAATCCACCAGAAAAGATCATTTTATGGCATGTTTATACCTCTTCGTGTGGTGCTTAATATCATCCGTTTTTTATTATTATTATGTAATTTCTCTGACATTTTCTTTTTCTAAACAGGGATCAAAAGAATTACTCGAAAAAAATCTAGTTATTCCCTCTGAGACTGGAAAACCTCCAATTTCTCCAATAAAATTGTCACTGCCAAATAAAAATACAAATTCAAGTCACGTTGCTTCTCAAAAAGTTTCGGCGAAGATCGAATCCCATAAAGTCAAGCCATCAGCAGATGTAAAAAACCTCAAGATTGAGCCAGAAAAAACTAGCATCGTTAAGGAGTTGAACGTTGTATCTTATGCAGATTCCGGAAAAACAACTAAGCAAACTAAAATTCCAATAAAGCAAATAGAAACTCCAGAGAGAGATTCAGTAAAGCCTCATATTGTCCCACATAAGCCAGAAGTTCATGAAAATGCTCATAAAAAATTTAGTACCTTTGGCGGAATCCTTGAAAATGTTCCCTTAGCAAATCTCTCACCAAAGAAAAACGCTTCAATTGCGTCTGTCAAGGAAGAGAGTCCAAAAGCAGCTGATAAAAGTAGCACTGTCATTGAAGTTGTTGAGCCTAATGAGAAAGCAAGTTATACCCAAACTGAAGAGACCGTGACGATAAAAAATCTCTCACCAAAGAAGAATGCCTCAATTCTGTCTGTCAAGTCAGAAAATCCAAAAAAAGTGTTTAATAGTACTGTAGTTAAAAAAGATATCCAGCCTGTGCTGAAAGCCAGCTCTACTGAATTGCCAATGAACAATGAGAACCTTGAAAAGGTTACCCCAACAAATCTATCACCGAAAAAGAATGTGTCTTTTATGTTGGTCAAGCCTGAGGATTCAAAAGAATTTGAGAGCACCATAGTTAAAGCAGATATTGTGCTTGTAATCGAAGAAAGTTTACCACAATCATCGAAAGAGAATAAAACCCTGGGTTCCTTAAAGAATCTCTCACCGAAAAAGAATGTATCTTTTTCATTAGTTGAGCCGGAGGCTGTTAAAGCTGTCGATGACGATAATTTTGACCATATCTCGGTTACCAGTGATGAAAACTCGATGGAGGTATGTTGTTAAAATATTTAGATTAATATTTAGAATTGACTATTCAGTGTAAAACAGAGAAGTTGTCTTCATTTTCTATCAAAGATAGTTTAAATATAGCAATAGTATATCTGCAATTAAATTAAGTTTAATTTATGCGTTTCATTGAGGTTTACCTGTGTCGATGAGTGTGTACTTTTTTATTATTAACAGACATACATATCAATGCCAGTATTGGTTCAAAATTTTGAATAAAATCCTTGTTAATTTAATATGAATTTATGTTCCTGACATAGGATACTGAAGTTTCAGTAGAAACGAAAGAAACAGATTCTGCAACTCCTGCTGAAGATAAAAGCTTAGCATCTGCTCCACCCCGAGTTCAAATCCTTCTTCAGGAAGAAGTGCAAAATTACAATGGCGATAGTCTTGATAGCATGTTATTAAAGAGTAATGTTGAAGTTTCGAGTTCACCAGCTATATCTGTCCTTCATACTGTCCACGAAGACTCTGAGGATTCTAATGCAGAAACTCTGAATTGGAATGCTCTATCGAGTAGATCTACTCACATTGACTCTTTTCAACCTCATCAAGTAATTGCCGAAAACCCTTTAGTTATCCCTGAAGATGAGGAAGTTTATAGGGATATTAAGGATTTATCGGTTAATACAGATATTCGTGAGCCTGCTACACCGATCTATATGAACGGTTCGGAACCTTTAACTCCTATGGAAACTCCTTCAAGGATGAGAGGTGGGCGGCGATTTAGCGCGACGAAAATTATGTCGAATATTCGTAAACACAGGCCGAGTTTGAGTATGAGTCATGAAAATTCTATAAGAACATCGATTTCGCAGGCACCCTCCACGGCTGCTTCGCGAAATTCTTCGCCAGGTATGAAAACATTCATATATATATTGTGTGAAATTGATTTTTACTGGCGTTATATGTAATTTGAAGTAAATTTAGAAGTTCCGTTAATTGAAAGGGCAATTAGATTCAAGGAATCGCTGCACCATCATAGTACTACAGCAAACTTTGAATATAAGAAAATTGCTTTTTACCAATTTTCACTCAGCGAATGAACAAGAAAGCCATATATATCCAAGTTCTGTTTCAGATTTTCGGAATAACAAATTAATTAAGTTGTCGCAACAGATTTGTTTTATGCAAATTTTACTGTCAATCATATTTAACAATCTACAAAATCTATTGAAAAATAGTTCAAAAATAATGAATCTAAAATAAGCGTAAATCTCTCTGAAAGTCACCATATTATTTTCTGTACTGGTCGAGCTATATATATTTATCTAAAGTTTAGGATTTTTTATCTGAAATTTATTTGCCAGCTTACAATTTAGCTTCGTACAGCTGGTGAATTGCCTGAAATTCCAGCCTTTTTTTGCTTCAACTATTTACAGTAAAATAAAAAATTGGCTTTTCTGTCTTTTAACACACAAACTTTGTTACTTTTTATTACTTTCACGATTATATTGAATTTTATTAATGTGATTTTTTAGGCCATGCTCGTGTGTCCTTAGAGGAGGCGCTTCGTAAGGGTATACCTCTTGCTAAAAAGGGAAGGAACGGTGTAGTAGCCACCAGAATGTTTACTGCCACCCCTGGCCTAAAAACCATTGGTTGGGGGAACAAAAGCTTCTCAATGAGCGACTGCCTTGGAGTAATTCGAGATGATGAATATGGCGGGCGAAATTTCAGTCTCAAATTCAATAACCGAACGTTGGATATTACAGCCGAGAGTGAGGAGCAGGCGGAAGAAATGGTGGCAGGTTTTAGGGCTGTTTTAAAGGGCCTTAATGCTGGGTACTGAGTGGGTTTTAGGAGATCCAAAGTGAAGTGACTATAGGATTTTGATGGGTCCCATATTGTTGTGATCATATGGGGCTTGGGAGGTCCCAAGCTACCCTAACTACGGGGTCAGAAAAGGGGGGTCTTAAAGTGCCGTAACTCTGGGACTTAGGGGTAGTTGTATACTTTATATTTCAAGGGTGTTTTTCATTTTCCTCAATTATTCAATGCTTTAAAAGCTGGTTTATGCTACAAAAGGCAGATATGCTAATGATTGAGGAATATGCTTCTTTTTTGTGGGATTGTTTCGGGGAAGAGGATGGGGAATCTGTTGCCAACATGAGGCAGTTAGCGATCATGACCTTGTTATTGGTTTGTCTTCTTACTCTGCAAGTACGATGCCACCTGCTGTTTTTTGATTATGTATAATCCTATTCGTACCCTTTCTAATATCATCTCTTTATATTTGCTGTCATTTGCAACTTTTTTTACAAATAAAATACATGGTACATAAATTTTGTAATACTTCAAATATTTTCTTCCATTTTGAATATATCTCATGAAAATATAAACTTTCATCAAGCATTCAACTAAAATGTATATGATATCTAAACATTAAATATGAAAAATAAAATAGTAAAAAAACTATTTAACAACTGGCGATGAAATTTTTTCTTCAATACTTATGTCAACACAATCTATTTCTTTTAATTGCAATGGATATTTAAATAAAATTGAAATAATTGTGATAACTTTTTCTGCAATAGAAAACTGTTGCATAGGAGAAAATACATCAATGCTACATCTTAATCTATCATGAATATAAATTAATATTTCGAGTTAATAATTATATTCCATGTCATTGCAGAGTTCTTCTGCTAAAACATTTAATCATTTAAAAATCTATACAATTATTGTCAAATCATCCTACTTCATACATTTTCTCATATTTGCGCATTAATTTGAAGAAAAAGTTACAGAAGGAATCAAAATCAACAGCAATCAACCTTAAACCATAAAGATAATATTTTTTTAAAAACCATTTAGGCAAATGGCCCTTGTTTTACATTATGCTCGCCTACAAATCAAAATACATTAACTTGTAACCTATTTCTCAACTGTTCATATACTTGCCAAATACTGGTACGGCACCAAACTAGGCCAAGTTAATAATTGTACATGATATATCATAATGTCAAGAAATTCAGAACCATGCTTTTTACTCAAACTAAAATACCAGGATAATAATGTTTTGTGCACTATATTCAAGGAAACTTATTTTTGAATTACCTTGATAATACTGCATTCACTGCGTAATGATAATGTTGCTAAACTTGAAATCTTCTTTAAGTCAGGCACTTGGTTACATAATGTAGAAAAATCTCTGTGCTTTTCCTGAAAGAGGGCTGAAGTCATTGATTAGCATCTATTCCATTTTGGATTACAATCAATTATACTTGGCATGAACTTTGAAACATGAAGGGTTTTTTTTGTTTTCTTTATAAATTTGAATAAAAGTTACTTTAATTTTGAATTTATGACACGTCACTGCAACAGGCCAGCAAAAATGTGCAAAACTATTATTCCCTTCAGTATCATGTACAAAAATCAGACAAAACTGTTTAGTTGTTACAAGCATTGCTGGTTCTCAATTGAAAGGATTCCTGCATAAAATTCAAAGAATGCATTAAAATATTAGTTGTCAATGCACACAACTATCACTCATTAAAAGTGCTGGCACAAAATGTCAAAGTAGACATTAAAATAATTTAAGACATTTACTGTGGAAATGTCTGATAAAGAAATCACAAGCCATTCTTACACATATATGCAAATATCAAATAATGATTTTTGGCTGCAACTTGCTGCAGAGAGAGAATTCTGTTTGTATCAATATAAAAACCTGATTTTTTTCAATTTGACGTGCCAGGTTTTTACTCAAAACCTATGCTAATAAACCCTAGCTTGACATCTGCAGAATGTTGCCAGTTGTGTTTACTATCAAAAAATGCTACTAGGCAAAACAATTGAACATTGCCTCTACAAAAATGTTGAAGTTTTAAACAAACAATGATGATGGTTCATGGGGATATTTTTTCCTGTCACCATTGTTAAACCTAACAATGTGTCAATAAATTAATTTATGTGGCCTTGAAACCCTTGTTCTGTCACATTTTAGCAACAAAAGAGCAATCAATTTACAGAGCAATATTTATTTACACGTTTTTAAGAGACAAGTAAGTTTCATATGCTAAGATGTTGTCAGCTACTTTGTTACCATAATGGCAAATCTTACCAAATATTACGTTTTAAATAGTTAATGAAAAATTTTAAAATTCTTTCCTTACATTAAAGAAATATTTTTTTATCAAGATCCGTATGGTATTTAGTATACACTAACTCTAAGGAGGTATTCTGTTTAAATCGGCTAAAGAATTGATAATTTTGAAGCCTACAGTTTTGAAGGTTCAGAATATGTGGCAATCCAGAATTATATCTTTTTCTAATATAAAATTGTAAACTGACAAATTACAAAATATGGCAATTCAGTAGAAATGTTTTGAATTTTTTGCCATATTACTGAAAATTTTTTCTGCATTGACTAAACAAAAATGACTAAACCTTTGCATTCAGAATAGTCCATGATACTGGAAGTGCATCTTGTAAACTATGTCAATGAAAAAGATAGAACTTGGATATATATTTATAATGTCTATCTGAATGGTATCAAAACTTGGCAAGAGTTTTAACCTAGTGGTAGGAAAATTTCTCAATGCAATGCAAGTACTATCAGGTTCTCCCTACTCACTACCAGGGTAATTTACTACTTGGTTAACTATTTGAGCAATTTCCTTGCAGTAGAAATATACTATATGAGTAGCAACTCCTTTCAATTTTTAATAGGTTTACTGGCACTAAAACATTCTGTGAAAAAAGTTTTAAACAATGAATCAAAATCTATGAATAATTCAGCAAAGTTTTCCTGACTTCTCTTTTCATCAGCATAATTTATCATCGATTAATATTCCATTGGTAATTGTATAGATGTATCAAGTGATAAAGGGATATGGAATATGTGAAATCTGTACAATACAAATCAAATGGATATGCAGAAAGTTTTCAGCACTTAAACGCAGTGGCAACACTACCAATCAGCCAATATTGGAACAGCAACTTTTCTAGTTTACTCTTTCTATTTTGCAAAGCACAGTGAATGCATTTAAATCTTTTGGAAGCCATGAAACAAACACTCTACAGAAAAAACAAATGGATTAGTTGATTGGCAGTTTTAAGCTTGAAAGAAAAATTGTGATTGATATTATTTACCAAATTTTTCATTGCATCACATTTTCCTTGCAGATTGTAGAGTCTACTACTTTCAAGGAAATGATAATATAACTCCACTTAGCCTATTGTCATCATAGAACCATTGCAAAAGTATTGAAAGAGTGCTTACTTACAAAAAATTATGAGAAACTTGGCAAACTACAGAAATAATTAATGATGTGAAACCTCTATCAAAACCAATGGAAGGTTGGTCCAATATTCAAAATAAACATGCGGTAAACTTTGTAAAGTACTTATTTATGAGCTTTTTTATATAATGATTATTGAACATTCTACAAATAATTGAAAAAATTGGTTGAGATAAGGTTGTTAAACTAACAATGCACCAAATATGGCAAAATCTTGGTACAATATCAAAGAGAAGCATTTGCTCATACTTGCTAACAGATGTGCTTTGCATATCCTGAATCTTTTGCTTAAAGATATTTGTAATATTGGAATATTTGATAGAGTACTTTACGACACAATGACTGTAACCAAGTTTACTACCAATTGCCAATTTGTTGCTCATGGTTTTTAAATAATTATGAAAGAGAATCATCTGAATACAAAAGTGCTATCTCTTTCTGTTTTAACTCATTGATATACAAATTGTTTGACCACAAAATCTTTTGATAGATTCAAAATATAATGTTTATCAGCTGTCAGAATCAACACTGCTAATTCCAAACTCCCAATCAAATTCTAGTTTTGAATATGTTACTCAAGATTCCTCTTTTAGGAAGCATCTAAAAGTACATATAAAACCAAATAGATATCCAACTTATTGGTATAATTGACGCTGATAGTTCATATTTATTAAGCATCTTTGAGTACTTGCAATTGTTGGAAAAGAGAGAGAGAGGGTTAAGAATATACAACGCGCTGTGAGTGTAATCACAGTGTGAGGGAACAACAAACAAGAAAAGAAAGATAGAAAAAGAAAGTATATTAATTAGCAACTTCTACTGATCACACGCT